>JAQFYZ010000165.1:0-62204 GCA_034695085.1 Cylindroiulus punctatus | reverse complement strand
ATTTTATTTTGTTGAAAAAACTGTTATTTTCCCTGACTTTCCCTGATTTTACAGCAAAAAACGTAGTTTTCCCTGACAATTTTGCTCTTTCCTGACATTCCCTGACTTTCCAGGTGCGTATGAACCCTGACGTAACAAAGGTAATTGTTTCAACAGCTGGTATTCGCGAATTACTATTTCCGTAGCAATTTCCTTACCGATGCGAGTAACATAGAATTGGGTTGATATAATCATCAATACAAATATTCCGAAATTTGAATTTGCCGCCAAATAGTCGGCCGGCCCTTGGCCCATGGCGTCCAAAGCGCAGTTGGCCAACCTCTCCCGTAAACAGGGCCTCACTCCCCAGCGGCAGCTTCAGCAGTTTTTGCGCTGCAAGCAACAGCAGCAGCAGCAGCAGCAGCAGCACCATCGAGCATCCGCTCTTTGGATTCCCCTTTGATGGCGCAGTGGTCACTTCCCAGCGTCCTCTTTTTTTTCCTCCCTGGCGGAGCCAGACAGCGATCCAGACACATTTATCTCGGGGCAGCCAAGTGTGGAGCGCCAAAAGACGTTTTTCGGTCGTGTGTGGGGGGTAAGGTGGCACGAGCAAGGAAGGAGCCAAAGCAGCAGCAGCACCCCCAGAAGCAGCTCACCTCTGGGGTGGGTGTCCCACCAGCTCCTCACCCGATCATCCCCGTGCCTACCTAGAGCACCTGCTCGGCTCCCGACCCTAGCGTGTGAAACTTCCGCCGGGGTCCTGTACACGGACCTTTCGCATTGAAAAGGTTCGCTTTGGGGCCACCACTGCCATTTATCTCTTTTTTACCCCCCTCTCCTTCTCAGCCACTCCTCGGTTGGGGGAGCGATAAGGGCCGAGGCCCCAGAGCCCCGCTCACCTTTTTGCCGCGATTCACGGAGTCTTAATTGAACCGGCCTCAGCTCGAAGCACGAAATAAAAAAATAAAATAAAAAAAAACCGGAAACAAACAAGTGGCGAACAATGGACATATCAACAGCCTTTCGGGGACTCCGCAGCTGGGCCCGCGATCAATGCGGGTTAATGTAACTTAAACAACAATGTGAGGGGGGTATACCGAGAAATGATTCATTCATTTTTTCCAGAATCGATGAGAAAGTATGGGGCAACGTTTACCTTCGGAACATTTCCGAGTTGCTTTGGGGCTATTGGAGATACTGGACCAGTAACTGGAACAGACCTCTAGTCACCAGAACTGGTTAAAGTTAATGCTTTCCAAATCTGGTGTTCGTGGTGGCTGGGGATATCGTTAAATTCAACCTTTATGCTCAATAAAACCATGTGGTCAACACAAATTCCACACCTCAATTAATCTGTTAATTTAAATGTTCCCTGTAGTTCCAAATGGGTAATCACAAAATGCTGTGATGAATAGACAGGTGATAAAACTGCCATAATTCCATTAGCTGACGATTTTCCCATAACCAAGTTCCCAAATAAACCCTCCCACCCCCCCACAATATCAACATGATTATATGGCAAGCTTACTGTACACGTTTTGAAAGTCTTTTGTACGTCAAACTATGGTCATAATCTCTCCCCTTACATTACGTCATTGGAAAATCTTTAACCCCTCATTTTTCTAAGGCACTTTGTGCCGACTTTACATCATCGCTGGTCCATCCCCAAAAGCTGAACACCTGCTTATATTATATTTGGTGAAATTTATGGGTATTATTCTCTTTATGCATGCATATTGCCGGTAGTAGCAATATTTCAGAAACACCGAAATGCTCTAATTTTTTTTTGTCTTGTTCCCTCGTCAGGAAAGGTAAGAAAACCTATCGTAAAAGCAAACGTACAAACGTAGGCGTACATGAACATCAAGAAGGCAACATTTATGAAACAACTAGTTTTGTGCACCATCTTGTTCACTGTTCATTTCAGTGCTAAAATTGCTTTCGTTTAATTAGGCTAGACACCAAGAAAGAGTTAAGGAGTTTTGAAAATGACGATCATATGTTGTTTTTTAAAAGTAAAGTCAGATTTTACCCTTAATTGTGCAAGTGAGAAGCAAGTAAGAAAATAAGACGATCAATTTGGCAGGTTTATATGAACGGGTGAAAGTGAAAATGGTCATGAGAATTTGATCATCGCATGGTCATAATGTCATAGTGTAGCACCTTCACCAGCATCTAAAAATATTATAGTAATTTTCATGCTTTTTTACAGACGCTAAACACGTTGACATCACCAAAGATCGCGATATCACAAACAAGGAAAAACACTCAACTGACTCGCAAGCATTCCATGCATGTTCATGTAAGCTTAAGTGCATGCATGTATCCAAAAAGAATGTTACAATCTCGAATGAACTGTTCAATATTAAGGAATTCATCAATCACTGGACTAATGCAGGTTGCAAAGAATAAGATAGCCTATCTGATCTCCAGTATGTTCATTACTTTGCACAGAAACATGTATAAGAATATGGTTGTGGGAAATCCCAGCTCTTCATACTACATACAGATAAGCAGGACTTGGTTCTTGTGGCGAATCAGCAAGTCAGATGGTTATCGTCCATGGAATACAAAGTATGCCAAAAATGTGGTTTTCGTCATTATACATGTACTATATAAGTTACCACACATGTCACAGGTCAAAAAGCATATTTTCTTGTCATCTGGCAACTAATTTGACAGATGACAGGTACAGCAGCATGTTCATAAATGTTACTGTCCAGAGGTGAGGGTTAAAAGACTGATGAAATGATAGATACAATCTACAATCGTTATGGAATCTATTAACGGAATACCATACAACTAATGAACTTTGTGAATGCAATTTTCCTGTATGAACTATAGGCCTATAGATTAATATTTATCCACTATGGCATCTGCTGCTGTAGGCCTATCATGTGCATATACACAACATAACAGCTTAATAACTACTTCCTTCTTTAAATAAATCAAATTTTCATGAAAACCATATAGACATGATGTATACGCCTTCATATATAGGGCACCCTCATGAGCCTTTAAAATGTACACTGTGCATATGTACATCGTAAATGTACGAGTTGGCTAAATTGCTTCAAACGACTTACATAAACTACTGACCATCTAATGTGGTCAAACCATGCTGAGCAGGTTTTCAGAATTTTAGCTCTGATAACCCACTTAAGGTCACTACATGTACAGTGGCTCTGAGTTAAAATGTATAAGGTGAAACTGTATAATAGTGTAACATGTATTTAATTATGTCAGTAAACAAATAAGCACTATCATGTCATACAATTAATGAAAAGAAGAAACAATATCGAAGGAAATCAATGTCAAAGTTAAAATGATACAGCAAATCCAACGTCAAAGTAAAAATGATAGTTGACAAAAAATCGACTAAAATCTAACTCAAGTCTTTGAATCAGTATTTGTTTGACAAACAGGAAGTGTACATGTAGGTGATTTGTGTAAGATGCACAAATACAACAATTGCTTTAGTAAATCAACATAATACACAGATATAAGCAGAGACAAACGGACACATTTTTATATGTAAAATGCCCCAAATGTCCCCCTATCATTTTCACTTTGACATTGCATTGCTGTTTCATTTCACTTTGACATCGATTTCTTCAATTGTTTTTTCCTTTTCATTAATTTTATGAAATGATAGTGCTGATTGGTATGTAATTAAATGCAAGATACAATTAACTGTGATCACAGTAGTTGTAATGGGTATATCATAACTCACAATATTACCAATTACCAGTCTAGTAATTAGTCAATGAAAGTTCTCTAAAAGTTGCAATCTGTCTATCCATAACTTAATGTTTTCTACACAAGTCAATATGGTACATGTACTATTGTAGGTTATCGTTTAGTAGTCTGACAGCACAACACCGCCACGAGTAGACCTACAACTGCTTTTCAAGCTCAACACAAAGTTGAAGACTGGCATCCAATTATAAGTACATGTATATAGTAATTAATTACACCATTTAAAATATGGAAAAATATGAGAAACCTAATTATTAAAACGCCAACGAGCATAATTTATAGCCTCGGTTGCATGCATTTGTAACCAGGCCTATGCACTTGTGCATTTGGCTTCAATGTCGTCACAGGTCATATACGTTATGAACGTCTATCGCGTTTTTTTCAACACATTTCATATTTCAGACAGACTACATGCATTTATTAGGACTAATTACTGTTGCATGCGTGTAATCGTACACGATCATTGTTTTTTCCAATGATGGATGTGGCTAACGTCTGGCGTTTGAACCGTAATCCAGTTAGAGAGCTTTGCAGTGTGCTGCCGGCTATTAGTAAACAGACTAACCTGGAAAACAGAGGCTGGTTGCTAAATGCAGACGGATGGCCCTGGCTGGGCAGACACGACGTCAGATTGACGAGACATTGCGAGAACGAGTTGTTGGAGAACCCGGGGGCAGGATTTCTTAACTCAGCAAGTTATGAAACCATCCCCAGAGGCTCTTGGCCCAACTAACGGCTTCCCGTCAGTGGACCAGGCCATGTGACTTGTACCCCATCCAATGGATGCAAAAATCTAGTTAATTAACCTAGTTGTGAACTTCCTGGGCTGATCGCATAAATCCGAGAATGTACCTTTCAGATTTGTGTAGCCAATAACAGAAGCGCTCAACTAGACTAATTAACTAGATTTTGTGGTACGTGTGACCAGCACGCACCCATTCGAAACATGTTTCTATTCAACATGCATCGTCGGAGGCAACCATGTTCTGAAATTGAATAACGCGCGCGTGTGTGCGTCAGGTGCAAGGGTAAAGAGTTCAAGAATGTGCTGAAGCGGTCAGCAATCAAAAACATGGCTGCCCTCTTCGACCTTTCACCTAGCGCACGTTATCCACAACATGCCAACACGGTTGCCTCTGGGGATGCATTTGAGTACAGGCATGTCTAGAATGTTCATTAAAGCTGCCCCTGTATAACAGTTAATTTTCGAGCAAAGTGATGTTCCACTTGAGTTAGGCAACCCGCCCTGGGATTCTCAAATGTGTCTTCTCATGGTGTCTCGTCCACCGGCGTCACATCCGTCCAGCCAAGCCATCCATCCATCTGGATTATGCAACCCGCCTAAGGCTAGGTTATTTTAAGACGAGTCTAGACAAAAGAAAATGTGTAGGTTTGCAAGAATCGCCAAATAACATGGAATCTATCTATGCCCAGGTCTACAGCACAAGCGTCCATAGGTTTAGGCATTGCCAATGATTCCATACGAAAGTTCCCCTTTCGGCCTTATGGAATTCGCCCCGGAGGTTCAATTCAATTCAACTTAATACACCTACAGTTAGCACCTGAGGTGCCAAGTGGTGGGGGGTAGGTTTACCAAAGTACACTCATGCCTCCCAAAATGCAACAAGACAAATTGCACTTAATGTCTGCATGTAAACGTACCGGTAAATAAGAAAAGGGCGTTTCTGTTTTATGCACGTGTTCTTCAAGTTCTGGTTCAGGTCATGCACATGTAGGTGCTTCACAACGCATGTAGGCCAAGGCTAGTACTGCATGCTGCCAGGCTGACCAAAAACAGTGATTCATCAAAAGTGACGTAACTTTAGTTTTCTCATAATAAAATTAACACAAGCGCATGTCAATCTGATTTCTAGGTAATTTTGCAAATTCTTACGCTGGCCGATATGATCGGCACTTTTATGTTTCTTTCCAATTTCCGCTTCACTGCATCGCACGATCAAAAATGGGCATCAGCCCAGGTTTCTCTGGCAACTTCCGAGAATCTAGCTGTCATTTAGCATTTTCCAGGAAAAATAAACAGCTGACAATCGCGAGTCGCAAAGCGAGAAGGTATCAATCGGTTAATTCCACGAAAAGCGAAGCTAATAAAAACTTGGCCCTCGACGCACCTTCACATGATGAAGCATAAGCATTGCAACGGGGGGAACCATGTTGTGGACGCCATGTTTAGCTCATCCCAATATCTCATATTTCCATGTCCTCGCCTGCTAGCAAGTGCGAGTATTTACGGAAAGACAGGGTTGAACACTAGAACGAACTCGGATGAACTGCACGTTGAACAACGCTTTCCAATAGGTGTCTCATTCGCGTTTCTGGCCCAGAAAACGTTCAAGTTTAGCAGGCCATCGACAATCATGTGGCGATACGTGCGAACATGACGATGGCAGACAACGAACGAAAAATGCTTCCCAATTTCATATTCTCCAAATTTAAAAGCGTATTAGCACCTACCGAGGGATGGTTATGCAGCGCGTGTTACAATTTTGGGTGGTGATAGCCTTTTCTAACTCGTCTAATCCTCCGGCTTTCTTCAGTTTCTTGACCAAACTTTTCACCGCTTTTTCTGACCACTTGTCTTCGCCTTCTCCCTTTTTCCAACCAAGTAATCGCTTGACAATCGGTGGTGTAAATGGCAGCATAGACGTCATAGTTTCCGCAAATGTATCCTAGTGTCCGCCAACACTCACTGCGCAAACATTTTCTTCTGGAACCGATGCAAAATTATCCAATTCGGCGAGCCAAAGGACCCGAGCCCCAACAAAAGCAACTCGCTAATGTTCGCGATCCGACATTATTCGCCAGCCGAACGTCTGGAAAAACACGAATAACTTACCCTCCATTGATGAGCCGGCGCAACGAAAAAAAGTTCCTCCAATTTGATACGCCCCGACGAACGAATCACTGCGCTTTATCGAAAAGACGATTCGACGGCCTTTAAATCAATTACCACGAATAGAAATTTCAGATATCAACAAATATTGGGCGCCGAAGTGATTCCGAGTTGCGTTTTCGGACAACTCAAAAATTAGTCCGCACACGTAGAGGTTGGTGATCCTAACCACGCATCAGGAAATTCATCCTAACTACATAAACTTAGCTCAGTCAGGAGTCGGGGATCATTCATAAACCGCGCTGAAAAGCGTTTCTGTCAAAATTAAAATAAAATTAAGAAACGTTCGACTTGTAGCATGCTAATTTAGTAATGCTAAAATCAATGCGAAGACATTATGTGAGAGAATTGTTGCCATTCCGCAGCCAATTTGGTCCGATTTATCCTTGAATTTTCATCTCAAGAAGTTGTAGGGTTTGAATGATAACAGCATAATCAACTTTTAATTAATTTGTCTCCGAGACTGTTTCTTAACTCAAGTTGATGTAACTTGAACACCGCGATTTATGAATTGCCCGTTAGATATACAACGTAACTTGCACCCCCCTTTGCCCCCTAGATAATTGCTATCATAACGTTATATACACAACCATCATAACATGCGCATAGTGTCGCCATCTAGCTTCAGATTTACGCATCTTTGCATTATTGTCACATTAAATTCTCCGAGTTATGCTAATCTAATCTATCCAAAACAATTATTTTTTGTTGTAATTATAGATAATTGATTGTTTTATTAAATTTGTGCTTGGCTTCCTTCAATGCGATGCTCTGAAATACAAGGTTACGGAAATAGTTTAGCCCTAACCAGCCCTGGGCCCTGCTCGCCGAAGTGCCCATTTTGTTATTGGCCATCAAGGGTATTGGAAGCGTATGCATACAGTGTACGTCTGTGAGTCGTGATAGGAAGAAGTGTTGAAATTCCTTGTCAGCATCGCGAAATTTGTAAATATACGAGTAAAATATGAGTAAGGAAAATCAGCTAGATATTAAATTGCAATAGAAAAAATTCGATTCTCACTGTATGATGCATAGAAAATAATTTCAGTCGAGAGATTGAGTGGTCTACAGAAGAGTCCAAGTAGGTGAGGGGAAAACCTGTTCGTGGATTTAAAAGCCATTACTGCGATAAAATAATTTCGAAAGCCTGCATACAAAGTATGTATATTGTAGTAAACCATTTTACTATAAACTGTGCGAAGTTAATATGAAAGTTTTAAGTTTTGCCTCAATTAATCTATTATGTTGAAATGGCTGATTCGTCGCCACTTCCTCCATTGCATGGGGTGACAATTTTTTTTCATTTTTCTTGATATTTCTGATTTGTATTCGGGCGATATTTCACATTTTGCGTCCACATGCTCAAAAGCCGTTTGTTCTACTGTTGATATGATTTAGCGGAAAAAAGTAGAAAGCTTTCGAAAAATTACTAATACTCAATGCCATTTCCTATATGCAATAAGTGGCACAATTTAGTTAGATTTTGCGTGACCTACAACGCAATGCTAGCGCAAAACTAAGAATTTATATTATTAAATGTGCTTTATAGTTTAGTGACAGACGTCAGCCATGGATCTGTGTTTCGTGGTTGAAATTTCTCAAACATAACATTTTGAGTAGCAAGACCACAAATAAATGTAACCTAGATGTGTACGTGCTGATGTTAATTGTTTTGAAACTGATGTAATGATGATGGTGGATTCCTTTCTACTGGATAGCAAGCCAGGCTGTGTATAAAAAGACTGGGTTGTTTGGACGACGTACACTTTGCAAGTCGACTGTGTTTTTGCTTCAGTATTCAAACTGGACATGGATACTTGTACTGACAATGTCGACTTATCTTTGCGGTTGTCCTCGAGTGAGTACATGTATATGCAATGCTAACTATTTGTGATTATCAGTATGGTGATGAAATGATTAAAGAAATTGATAATTTCCCCATTTAACGTAAGGAATTATAAGCATGAGAGTAACACTAGGGTAGACCTAGTGAGTACAATTAAATTGGATGATAAAAATTCGAACATCTGAATTATAACAAGTAATTTTAAAAATCAACAGAAATTGAGTATCAATGAATTTGTTTATGAATAATTGTATAGGTGGGAGGTTTTCTGCAAACAACCATTTCTTGTGGGTGCTGATTTTAGGATCTACTTTATGAAATTTCAATTTCTGTTGCAACCAAGAAATTTTTTTTCATAACTAACCTACAATTGTATGCCATTACAAATTAACATTGGCAACATACCTCCTAATTTAATTTTAACCCAAATTTGTGAACCACTGTTCTAGGATGGTTGCCAACAATGAATATTATGTCGATTTAGATTTAGGTAGGAAATATCGCCCAACAAGTAGGGAATATACAATGCCACGGACTAAACTCTATGGTCAGAGACGCGGGGACAGAAATAGCTTGAGCATCGAAGCTAATCTGCCGTCCACTTCCCACGCTAATTCTGGAAAAGGCCTTGAGGAAAGCAGTGAAGCCACAGCTTCAGTGCACATCCTTGATTTGCCAACTGAATTAATCGAAACAATACTGTCTTACTCCAGCTATGAACAAATAAGTAAACTTAGAAGAGTAAGTTCGTTTTACCAAGCTGTTCGTGTTTTCTGGTAGGCCTACATCATATTTCAAATGTTCATTTTTAAACATTTGTAGGTATGCACACGCTTCAATGAGGTTGGCTCTTCACTTTTAAATTCTGCTTTTCAACGTTTACAAAACAATATGCTGCAACGGTTCCATAAAATCAAATCTCAGATGCCAAGGCGTGAATCTGCGCGCCGCACTCATCCGGTATGCTAAACCGGTGCTTTTGGGACGTTGTCGTAATCGCTTAATGACTGCTTTACCAAACTTTGTTTAAATTCATTAAGCTGGCAAGAGAATGTGACATTGTAGAAACTGTGCATATGCGTTTGACGCTGCTGCAGATGACCTTTGGGAAATATATCGAAAAGAAGTTTTGCTGTTTTTGGCCTGGAGAGGTATTTTGAACTTTGCTTATAATGCTTCGACTTTTAAATTGCATTTTGTCATAGTTACTGAATTTGTGTATAAATTACAGATTTTAGATGAAGTGTATCGTATTTTCCACTACATAAAAACCACCCCGAATTTGGCTAGAGCTTATAAAGTGACAGGTACTTTTATCAATGAGCACTTTTTAAACCGTTTTATTTAGCAGGCTTTAATGCACATTTTGAAAATTTTAGATGAACTTTTTGATCTCACAACTATGGCAATGGAATATTTTAAGGAATATGTTGAGCCCCATTTGCCTGAAATCACGTACTTTGCTACGGATTTTCTGGATTACACTACATTTTCAAGTTAGTTAAATTGTGTTTGTTTGAGCGCAAAAATGGTTATATCGAGTATATCCATGCTAAATCTATATTAATTTGGTCCAACTCAGCGGCAG
Organism: Cylindroiulus punctatus; assembly: GCA_034695085.1. NCBI lineage: Eukaryota > Metazoa > Arthropoda > Diplopoda > Julida > Julidae > Cylindroiulus > Cylindroiulus punctatus. The sequence continues at coordinate 52,121 of JAQFYZ010000165.1, read as the reverse complement.
GAATCAAACCAAGCACTTGGAAAAGTTCACCACCAATAGACAGTGTTTCTTGCTCAAACAGCCCTGCACATATTGAAGAGCATCCAGAAATTCCGTCAGCCAATACAATGCTCAAAAAAAAGCTAAAGGTGCTTCGCCAGGGAATGAAGAAGTATGCTTATTATATTAAATTTAATAAAATGGTAGCTGTGATAGTAACCTCGTTTAATTAAACTTACTATATTTCAGAAACAACTCGCAATTAACGGTTTTAAAACGAGAACTTGGCTCGTATTCCAATAAAATGGCTGACCAACAAAAGCAGCTAATGGAATACAGTTCTCGTTTTGAGGACTATGATAAAAAATTTGAAGAAAACTCGCGTAAATTTAGCGCAGTACTCCAAGAACTCAACAAGTGCAAAACAGAGCTGCAGTATTGGCGCTCCAAGTCGCCAGCCAATCAACTAAGTTGCCCTTGTTGCAGTACTGTCCCCGACGGTTTAAAACCAAATGATGAGGCCGCTATTGAAGGAGGAGATTCAATCCACAACTTACCCGGACTGGTGTCTTCACCCGATAGAAGTTTTCCAATGGACGGATTTATTCCAATTCCCGTAGAAGACGAACTGATGGAAGGTGGCACCTGCTCCATTGAAGACCAAACTTCTGAGTGCTCATTCAGTGAGACAACTGAGGTGATTCCAGCAAGAAGTAATGCAAGATCTTCCACAAAGCAGAAGTCATCTGAAATTATACAAGGCCCAAGGTTAAACCTGCGTAGCAAGCGTAAAGTGGTGGACGAGGTCAAAGAACCACTGGTCAAACGCTTAAAGAAAAAAGGAATTTCAAAAGGTGTGGCATCTCAATGATGTGTATATTGTTCAATGATCTCATTTCTCCTCTAGTGGTCTCAGTTTTATTTTAAGAAATTAAATTTTGCATGACTTATTTTATATGCTTAATTATTTTTTCCCATCCTGTTCATTCTGGAATCTGGCAAATTTGCGACTCGTTGTCAAAAAGTATACTTCAAAAGTGCTGAACAAGTCTTGATTTCTGGCCAGTTTTTAGAGATAGTTTGGTGGGTGTTAAATGATACATTCTGACATGCTTTAAGATTTTCTCATATTATCAAAGCTGTATGAAATCTTGCTTTTACTTCTTAATTTGTTACGTATTCAAAAGTGACAATGTGAATGAATGTTCAGTATCTGGCACTAAAATTTTTTTCATACTATTTTGTCCAAATCACATTTTCTTTGATTTCTAGTATAACGGACATTTTTGTAAGTTTAGTAGATGGTTGTAATTTTGCAAGGGACTTCTGACATTATGTTAATTTTAATAAAAGAATTTCCATTGCTTTTAAGTTGATTGTTTTATAGCTACTGGCTACAGGGCACTATTTTAATAATGAAAGAACTATGCCCTAGAAAACCAAATTTATTATATACCTGGCATTTGACAATTGCTTTGAATGACCTTCACTTACATGCATCTAATTTAATATTACGAACAATTAAAACTAACATGAAAAATGAAAAATTGTCAAGGAGAAAATGCCAAAAAAAAAAATGCATACCTTTAAATTGTACCTGAAGCTGCTGAAAGTGTCCTTAGTGGTAACCAAATTAATGTTAAATGTCTTTTCTTCGTTCATGTAATTACGTCCACTGATGATGAAAATGTCTTCTGCAAAGATCATGCATGCATTAGAATTGGCCATACATGTAGTACAATCGTGCTAATTTAAAATTTCATTACTATCAGTTCTTACAGATATTGTAAACGATATGCAATATGTCATTATTCATAGTTTCTAATTGATGTGAACTGTTGAATATAAACTTTCAATTGTGACAGCCATTGAAGCTTATATATAGCTAGCTCTGTTGAATTTTGATTGTATTCTTAATTGTCTGTAATAAAATATTCAAAGCTGGTTACTGTCGCATTATTTATGTCATAAATGCAGGCGCCGCTAATATCGATACGGTGAGACATTTCAAAAGCACTAAACATGCGTTGATGACATATCGCACACGATGTATTTTCAACAGTTAGAGCGCAGCTCAAAAATTTTAAATTTCGGGTTAGTGATCTATCACGTCAAGCGCAATCATCTTCAGAAGTTGACAGGTGCACTACGTACTTTGAAGCAATGGTGATATGGCAATAAGATTTACAAAATTGCCTTGACTTCTGTAAATTTACATTTTTTTATTTGTGTGACTGTTGAAATAAGTGTGCAACATGTCCGGAGACTTTCACGGATAATCCTCACGCGCATACCATTTCTGAAGATACACAATGCAAAACTTTAGAAAAAAAATGTCTTGGTAGTTTCTGCAAGATTGGCTGGTGTGTCAATTCAGAAACAATGGTGCATTATATGACAAAGCGACTTGCAAAATTGCTTCATAAATTGATAATTATTGAACAGTGCAACTTGAGAAATACATGTGCGATTTATGAATGGAAGAATTACTTTCAGGAAAACTCACCTTGCATTCAGCCTGAATTACCTGATCGAAACCCAGCTTCATTAATAACTTGCTGATAATCTCTGCATACAATTTGTTATAACATTGTCCTTGTTGCTGGTCTCGTTTGCACGTTTCTATCAAAATGTGTAACTGTAAAAAAGAGATTAAAAAGCTATTAGTCTGTTGAGGCCTGTATTAAAAATAAAAGCATATGTATCGTGATACATTTACTTTCAACATCTTTAATAATTTACAATGGAAATTAACTCCACCTTTCATATTGCTAGTCAATAAATTATATACATAAAGCTCCCATACAACATAAAACGTGTTTTTTTTTTCAAATGGTTGAATTGCACGAGATAATTGGTACTGTAAACATAATTAAGCAATTAAATTAATCTGCCAATTATCTTAAATCTGGTCAATGAATTTGTACAATAAACTCACAAAAATGAAAAATATACAATATTAAATAGCAAATAAATCACGTTCAAATAGTTGTTGATCAAAGCATAATCATACCCCAATTTGGAATGGCTCCACGCAGAGCTGACTCAGTACAGCCCAATTTGTTTTTTTGTCTGCCTGCTAAAACGTAACGTTTATATATCAATCAGCATGGCAAAACAAGTTACATAATTTCGCACACGTCCCACATTTAAAAAAATGTCAAGCACATATAAAATTAAGATAATGTGCAAAACTAATGAAATGGTAATTTCAGATAAATAAAATGGTAATTTCAGATAAATAAAATTTACGATGATATATAAAGCTGCACTGACGTTTGGGCAAGATGGTGCTTTGAATACTATGATGAAAAATTCCTAACAAAATTATATGCAACAATAACATGTCATCATTATTCTCCAGACATGTTCGCAACTTTTTATGATGCTATTATGCCGTTATATAATTCTTAATTGTAGATTGGCAAATTCCTCAATTTTGTTCGTTGGAAATTATGCTGAATGGAGCATCGTCCAATCTCCCATAGCAATTAAAGTTAGATGCAGTTTTACTCCAGATTGCATGCATCTGCAACCACAGCAGACCAAATGTCTGATGACGTTACATTACTAAGGGTTGCAGTTAATATTGAGCTAATGTACAATAATAAAAGCCCAGTTTCAGCTTGGTCTATAACCAAGCACACATTTCTATTCTAGCCTTCCTTATGTAACAGTGCGTCTTGCATGGTACGTTTATAACATTAACACGTTAAATACAAATATGAAAAATAATTCCTTGTCCACAACAGGATGAATATTTGCATTTTATATTGAAAATTTTATGGGAAAAAATGGAATGTTGTCTCAGACATTAGGCCTAGGCATTTCTTTACATGGCATTTTTAAACGCCATTTTCTCATCGTCCAATTTTAAATAAGCTTTAAATTTCTTTATTTGAAAGATATACTTACTCAGCTTGCCGTTCAATGAAACTGGGAAAACCACACAGCCTGATCATCTCAAAGTATTCTGAACTATAATTTTGTCATGCCAATTCTTGGTTGACTTATGAATATCAAAGTAATAAATTAAAACCATGATACTGAAGCAAAGGTTATTTCAATAGAAAAGATACCTTGATTATCCTATAATCCACTTGACAGCAAATAACTGGCATAATGCAACCGTCAAGTTAGAAGTTTACAAGAAGCAAAACAAGACTATGCATCCTTTTTGCCTTGCAAAAACTTCTATAGATGCTAAAAGGGGATTCTGGGGCTTGTTGCATGTTTGCAAAAGTAAGCTGGAATGTCTGAATTACGCTTTCTTCAGCATTGTAAGACCCAACTGCTCAGGAATGGTCACACTTTCAAGTTGAATGCTAGAAGGGTTAAAAGGGAAACGAACTGGATAAGCAAATTTAGTATCCATCAATAGGGTCGACTGCTGCTGACTTTCTCCTCTTTCAATCAATTTTTCCTGAATTTTCCGTATGAAAGACATTGGCACACGTTCCTCAAATTCATCAACAGGTGTGTAAAGATTAAGAATCTTAATTATCTGCAAGTAAAGAAATTGACGTAAAAGGAATTAAAATAAAATTGCACGTTTCTTGAAATTTTTCAGTTTTGAAGTGGCAAGGTATACATGTAGAAAAGAATACAAACCTGAACGTATGAAAGCTTGTCGCACATTTCACAGATACTGTTGACGTCGTCTTCTGTTTTTCTTGCCTGAAGTAATTGGGAAGCCTGAATAATTGGCTCTAATGGCTTGGTAACGCCGACATCTTGCAGTTTTTGATCGCGACACCACTGCTCTAAGTGGCTTAAATTGTATCGTATTTGCATTCCTTTAGACCAATGGCACATATCTTTGCGAAGTAACAAATTGTTTAGTGCTCCAGCACAAATAAAATAAAACACCTGAAATGGAAAATTAAACAAGTGTCATAAATGACATCTCAAATATTTAATCGCGAAGCCTGGACGTCAAGAAATGGAACAAATTCAAATGATTTACACATCGATGGAAACCTTGCGTTTCAGGAAATATCACAGCATATGGAACATGTAAACTCACCTGTTTAAACACTTGTTCGATTAACTCTGGATCTACCCCATGCATGCTCAGCACGCGATAAAATGCAGAAAGTTCCTTAAGAAGCACATCTAAAGCCATTCGTGGGTCTACAGGGCTTTCAAGTTCTCGTGCCAAACTAGACGACCTTCCTCGCAAGCCACCTGGCTTATTTGCAGAGATTCCAGGAATAGCTTCATGCTCCAACATAGCTGGCACTAAAAGAAGCATCATACAGAATAAGCATGATGACTAACAATGTGAATCGTTTAAGAGGAATTAATGTGCTTACCAATAAGTTGTTGAACTTTCATCTCCATAATTTTAATTACCCCTTGATAAATCCAGACTGCAATATCACTCAGTACTTGCCTGTATTCCGATAAATCGAAATTACGCAAGCACTGCTCATTTTGTCGTGGTGTATTTTCGTTTTGAAATGCCTACAAAACAAATTGATGAAAGTAATGGGATTAATATTTCAATATCAGATATTGGATGCAAGTGGTAAAATTATTTAATATCAATTCTAAAAAATATTAAACTCAAAAACTCCCTGATCATGGTCATGAGCTACGACTTAATTTTTCGCAATAAATGAAATCTGATCAGTGATCTTGCATATAAGCATGTGCATTTTCCCAATTCAGTATTAGAGCTCATAATGTATTTAAATAAGTGTATTTTCTGCTTACCATGTCACCACTATACTGCTTGAGATTATGCAATAACCGACATGTGTTTGCCAACCACATTGTGGTAACTTCCAAATCTTCATGGCGTTTCTATATGATAACACATTTAATAATAACAAATTGTCATACAACATTAATGGCAATAACAATGTTAAAGTTACCTTGATGAGCCGCTTTATTGCATTTATGGTGTTTGTGAGCAAAGAGCGAACTTTCTCATCGTCATTAATGTGATCGGTGTGGCGAATACACATAAAAAGAATATAAGCTGGAAGCCCAGGCAGCATTGTCATAGCCATTTTTGGTTTGAGATCTAAAATAAATGTTTATTGAATCAATAAGCAATCATGCAGGAAGCTGAGGAAGGGCTTCTTGAGAAACACACGATTTGAAACCACGTTTAGGATAATATAGATTGTCCTTACCATAAATAAGCGTTTTGATGATAATTGGCTCATCTTCTTTCTTATACTCAAGTAATCCTAAATAATCTACTTCCTTGTGTTTTACTTCTGGCATGTTATCTCCGGACTCTCTGGCAATTTCTAAAGCGTCATTCGTTTGTTCTATGGCAGCTATAAGGTTGTAATAAAGAGAAACGTTATTACTGATGATGTTCACTTGTAAATTGTTTTTGATTTAAAAACGAACAGAATTCACAACCGTAGAATGATTATACTGTGCATATAAATACCTGCATCTGTGCATTGAAAGTGCAATGTTCAAAAAGCAAGCAAAAACAATGTATTAGCATATATGAGTACCTGTAAAAGCCATGCATGCATACAAACCCAATGAAAATTTAATGGAGTTATAATGAATTTCCAAATGAAACCTAGCTCAAAATACAGGGATCAACAGCATTCAAAAAGCTATTAGGATATAACATTTAGACATGCATCAAAATCTCACCATGTGGGCTAAGCAGCATAGAGCTCCGTTTAGAGGCATAGCCTTTTGAAAAGCATGAATAAAATAAACATTATGTTAAATAATTTTAACCAACTAAACACTACATCACAGTTAGTACAATGACATTGTTCACAGTCTTTCAGATAAGGTTAATTTCTGTTACAGTTATAACAGTTGTTGCAGGTTAGGTTTTTTAGAAACCTAACCATTGCATAACAGAGAAAGTGGTGGATATGCTGTACAAGTAATTGATTTCCAAATATTGTTAACCAATTATAAATATGGCATCCAAAAATCCTTTCGTGCACAAAATAAATGCTACAGAGTTCGATTTACCTCCAGCATCCTTTAATTTCTTTGTGTAGATTTTCAATTGTTTCTTCAGTTTCTTAATCTGTTCCTGCAGACTATCAATCTTTTCACGCAAATCCTAAATAATAAAGAAGAGGTCTTGTTCAGACGTTTCATTCAATGTTCAATGATGTAATTAATATTTATTAAACCTTATCTGAGGACGGATTGCACTTACCATATTTTCTCCTGTCAGCCGAGTAATCTCATGTTGCATAATGGCATCACTTTGTGCTTGTGGTGTCTTTTGCAAATTCTAAAATAAATAAAATAAACAATTAAGAGCATAGATTCACTTTTCTCAAACGTATTAATGCTATTGCTGCAGACTTAACTAATGTTTTGTGTGAATATGTAAAATTACCTTGCTTATCAATTTCTGTTGTCGTTCATTATCTTCCTTCAGTTTATTTATTTCATGTCTGAATTCAACTTCCATTGTGCTGTATTTCTTCTTTTCAATTTGCAATTCTGATTCTAGTTGCCTAAATGATTATAGATTATTATAGATTAATAAACGAATTTCGTTTGATCTCCATTTTGACAACTTAACACTCAACTCTTGTGTCAGTCTTTGTCAGATAATTAAAACTAGTTTTCAAGTGTCAATATTGTTTTTGAATACCTTATAAGCTTTTTCTGAGTTTCAAAAGCCATCAGGAGCTCCCCATCCTCATTGATGATGTCAACTTCGCCACCATATGATTCACTAGCCACCTGTTTCATGCCCTGGGACTTATTTGCTAAAATGGTGCGAAGCTGAATGCATTCATCTCGCCTACGTTCAAGTTCATCTTGCAACGCTGAAAATTGATCTACAATTTTGAAAAAAAAAATAAAAAGAGAAAATCGTCAATTTCAACACTAAGTGACTAATATACTGTAATGTTCATTACATTGTAGCGGTACTTACTAAGCAGTTCTTGATCGCCTCCTCCAGTTTCACTCAATGACTTTCTCAATTTCCCCATATTATCCTTAAGTTTGGCATTTTCCATTTCCAGTTCTTGTAGCTGTGAATAATATGACTGATCAATTTGACATCAAAAAAGCACTGGGTACTAAACAAAACCCATTCATGTCAGTTTATAATGTTTTTCTTGTCACCCCCATCAACGGAATTTCTTCCGAATTGTGTATGTAATGAAAAATTACAATTATAAACGACTTAGTTAAAAATAAGTGTTTATCTTACTCGAATGAGATCTTGAGTCCGCTTCACTTCATCATTAGGTGAATCTTCATCATGGGCTTCCATGGCTTCCAACTTTCTTTCTAGACGTGCCTTCTCGCCCTCAACTTCATTTAATCTTTGTTGAAGTTTCAGGACCAGTGACAGATCCTCTATCTTTGGCACAGGGACACGACGCACTTCATCAGACTTTTCCACTTTAATAGATGGCTGTTGCTCCCAATCCACATTTTCTAATTTTACATGAACAGCTGTGCTGGTGCGCACTGATCCATAACCACCATCCTAATAAAATAGGTTATTTTTGTAAAACTATTATTGTGGATAGTTCAGAAAGTGAATGGTTATTCACCTAAATTTATTTCACATCAATCAGCAAAAACAAAGGTATTCTGGCTGATAATAAACTAAAATCGCTTGCCTCATCATATCCATCAGAAGCAGGTAAAGTTATGTCAGAGATGTCATCCCGCACTGGTTCGGTTCCATCACTCTGAAGACTGATCATGCTAAGATTGGACGGTGTTCGTGCATGTCCTGGGACCCTCAAACGCATAAGTTCACCTTGCATATTTTCACATCTTTGTTCCATACGTGCATGTTCCTTGAGAAGCTTTTGATAGGCAGTTCTCTCGGCATCAAACTCTCCCAATAACAGTGTACGCTCATTTTCAATCTTAGTCTTAAGCAATTCTGGAAAATCATGATGTGAACCAATTTTTTTAAGCTGTGACAGTCAATACGGTAAACCAAGGACGTTATTCGTTACCTTCTAAATCCTTTTCATGCCTCTTTATCATTATGTTAGCTTTGTCGAGATCTTCTTTCAATGTTAAATTTTCTTCATTCATCTTTTCCACAAACTGAAAAGATAGGTCAAAAAAGATTGCGTCAATCAGTAAATTAAGACTGAATTTTTTAACCGACTGCATAAACAAATCTATAATAACCTGCTTGTACTGCCTTTCAATTGCATCTTTTTCCGTCACAATATCCATTTTTTCGCCTCTTTCATGTTCCAAATCGCTTTGTAATTTAATAATCTCACTCTTCAATTCAGCAATTCGATTGGAAGAACCTTTCACTTCTGCTTCCACACCTTTCATCTTCATCAATTTTATCTGCATCTCTTGCACGTTTTGATCTTTAGACTTGAGTTGCGTGTTCTCTTTCATCTAAATGTAAAAAAAATTAAAAAATTGTCAAATTAGACTTCATAAAAATGTGAAAAAATTAAATTAAATTTCAAGTAGCGTGAATACAATTAATTAAAACTCACAATTTCTCCTAATTTCTGCTGCAAAGAAATGATTTTGTTTTCCAGACCCTGGTTTAAGGATTTGACATGCTCTACAGAACGGGCTTCGATCTTCAAGCGCTTCAGTTCTTTCTTCGCCATCATCCGCCGAACACAACTTTGTATGAGAACAATTCCTTTCTTCACTTTGTAATACTGACGTCGTGCTATCCAACCTTTCACCCATTTCTGGATAATAATGGCTGCATGGTTACGACGTAGTTGCTCATAACGCTGCCTTGCCCAAATGCCTCTCGCACGGCACTGTATGAGAAGAACGGATCTCTTGATACGCTGGTATTTACGCCACTGTAGAAACCCACGAACATGCTTCTGAAGGCATATAGCTGCTCTTGTACGCCGTAGGAATATTGCCTTCCTGGTTAAAAAAAAATTATAAAAAAAATATTATGCCCTTATCCTAGAACTTAAAATTAACTATTATATATAATTATAGCTAGATAATACTGTTGTTGATTTCTTTGGTACTGTATAGAGCCAATACCACTCATTTCAAGAGTTTGCTGGACTTATTGCCTTATGACATTGGATTCCTTCAACCATCTTGTTGCCAATTTTACACCTTACATTTCAACATTAAAAAGAATCTGAACTAACCTCCTAGCAAGATATCCACGAGCATATCTTTGGAATGTTATGGTTGATACTCTTAACTGGGTGTAACGTTTGTGTAGTAACCACCCTCTAACATGCTTTTGAATCATTTGACCACAGGCTCTCAATTTATCAGAGCGCAACTTTTCCAAATATGCAACTTGACCAGCACGAAAAAAAATCTTCGTTTTCCCAAACTGAAATTTATCTTCTGCCTAATGAAGGACGATAAACAACATATACTCATTTACAAACATATATATGAAGTTGTTTTTTTTTGAAACTCCAAGAGCATTAAACAAACTCATATTTGCCTTGATTACTGTATGAAGTATATTTTCACAAGTTGTTTTCATATCAGCACGCTTAATAAACTTCGAATGGGTCAACATTCGATATCTATTAAAAAAGTCTTGATAGGTCCATCTAGAAGGAAATCCAGCGGCACTAATGCGTATAGTTTCCAAGACGCCACAAGCTCGAAGCTGCTGAACCGCCCTTTTGGGATCAAATGAGAATGACTGTTTGTCGTCATTTGGCTTGATACACCGCACATAATGGGGCGTTGTAGAGTTCAATGTTGACATTAGAAGACCTAGAGAGTCTCGAAATTGAGATCCTACAGTTTTCTTGTGCTGTTTCTGCGACTGTTGACTAGTTACACTCTTCTGAGTTTTGAGATTTCCTCGTACTAATGGCACAGGTTTTGCTTTCTTCTTGTCATCTTCGTCGAGGAAAAGTTCAGCTACCAGCTCATGCTAAAAATAACAAAGTATTTTAATTGATTGCAATTTTAAAAGTGTTCTCAACCTGTATTTAAATCAAACACTGAAAAACGCATAAATTAATATGCATTCTTACTTGACTAGCTTTGAGTATATTGATGTGCTCCTCCATAACCGTGTCGCGATTCTTTTCCAAAAACCCTGTGCTTTCATACTGAACTTTGTCAGCAAAATGGCCTATAATAAAGGCAGTGTTGGAAAGTCTCGGCTTTGCAAAATGCTGAAATTTCTTGCATTTATCATACAGTTTTTCCGTCCAGGTTTTGTCAGAGCCTTTAGGCATCTAATTAAAGAAAAATTACTAATGTAACATATCTTTGAGGGCATTTTAGTCGTTCGAGAATAACCATTTCAAGAATTATTAGAGTTAATACTTTGCACTCTTCATCCAAAAGGTCCAGAATCCCGAGTTTACTTTCAATCAAATCAATACAGGGTTGGTTATCATAGAAATCAATGAACTTCCATTCAATTTTTTCTCGAACATATTCTTCTTGTTCCAATTTAAAAACGTGCTGAATAAATAAATTAAAGTATGAAATTTTCTCTTTTATACACGTGGCATAACACAAGCATAAAATTGAATTACCTGATTAAACTGCTGCTGCAACTTTTCATTGGCATAATTAATGCAAAACTGTTCAAAACTGTTTGTTTCGAATGTTTCGAATCTAAAAGGAAATTAATAATTCCCTTATTTATTTCTCCCTCCGGGCACGCAAAATTTACAGGAACTGTGCGTGGCAAGAAGCAAACAACTCTCATATAATTATTTCTTTATCATAATAGTAAAACTGATTATGAAGTTTAACTACCCTGATTACACTCATTCACAATCATTTTAGACAAAAGTGGGAAACTTAAATTCATTCAAATATTAGTTGAAACGACTGCCAGTGCAGAAGGGTACTATCCTCAAGGCCTGTTTACTCAGCACGTTTTCCAGGATTGGATTTAAGAGTACTTAATTTTCGGATACATTTGGGGGGTAATTAGTGGAGGGAGGGGACCTTATTGACATTAGTTCAAATAAGGCTAGAAGACATACTTTAAACAGTTTTTTCTTACCCATAGATATCCAAAACACCGATAAATTTATAAACTTTGGCTGAAGATGTCAGAGCTTTGTTAATCTGGGCAACTATCCAGTTAAAAAGTTCTGCATAAATATGCTTTGCCAATGCATCTTTGGAAAATACAGCCTAAAGAGAAACACACAAAAATAAATACTAGCTATTGCACAGCCAATGATTGGTATGAAAAAAAAACACTTTCAGTTATGTTACTACCTGAGTGGCCGTCATGGGTTTTGTGAACACCTCTCTCATGCTGACAATTTTTCGGTTGCAAAGCCAAGTGCGTAACTGCTCCAAGTCGATGCCCAATAATTTAGTAGCAGTAATAAGATGTTGATCATTCACTGGTATGCCACAGCTTTCCTCATCCTGATCATCACTACCCTCTAACACTGATACATTTCCAAGATGAAGGATAGCAGCCAAAATTCTAAATATCATCATTTGATCATTTTTGGAAAAACCTGAAAAATTGCGAAACATACAATTATTTCATCTTAAAATTTTATAAAAAATGCATGCCATAACTTAAACATTACCAACCTAAAAGTGTAAAAGCTGTTTTGGTTTCTTCAAAGTACTGTGCATCGTCCACACCATTTATATCAGGACTTCCGCCTTGGGCAGTGTAGTGAAAGGTGTCTTGATGATCTGTAGAGACAAAACGACCCCAAAAATAAAAATAGCTCAACATCAATGATTTCCACACAAAAAACTTATTTCAACTTGCCTAAGTTAAGCTCTTTTAACTCGTCTAACTGTGATGCAGCACACAATTGATAAAAAATGTGGTAATTTCGTTCCTCATTGGCCTGGAAGACTACTCGAGACTTTTCCAGTAAGTAAGTCCTCATATTAGCTCCCATGATGTTATATTGTTTATTAAAATCTATTTCAATATATTTTCCAAATCTGCTGCTGTTGTCATTCCTCGTTGTTTTGGCATTACCAATAGCCTGAATCATAATAAAAATTATGGCAACTATGAATTGCTGAGCCTAGGACTATTATCCAATTACAGTGAGCTCAGAGCCATTGATGTGATTTACCTCCATAATGGGGTTCGATGCCAACACTTTCTTTTCCACCTGCGTTTCTGTGGCTGAACCACCGACTGTGGCAAAGTAACGCATGGCATATTTGGCAGACACAGTTTTTCCAGCACCAGATTCACCACTAACTATAATGGATTGGTTTTCATCCTCTCTAGATAGTTGTTTGGATAATTAATAGTCCATGTAAATGGTTGATAATGCCAAGTCAGATCAAAGTTATTATGCTTATGTCATCAACACAAGTCAATTCAATTTTTAAATTAAAAATTCGTTCATAGTCACCTTTCCACTTTTGTGTACGCTTCCTCGGCTACAGCGAAAATATGTGGATCCAAATCTCCCATACTCTGTCCCCTATACGCCATGATGGTATCATTACCGTAGATTGGAAGTTCTTCATAGGGATTAATTGCAACCAATACAATGCCTAAATTTAATTCAACAAATTTACGAATAAGAAAATTGTATTTAACATATTTAATATGAACTTGAACGAGGATTGGTCAAAATCTGATTCATACATATACATAAATACAATATGGTTGTAATAAAATGTCCTCACCGCAATATGTGTAGATGGCATTGTGATTATGAAAGCGCACTTGCAAGTTGTATAAAACTTAAATAGAAAAGGTATTAGTTGAATAAAGCAGTTAATGAACACATTGACATGACATGATAAAGTCTACTACTTGTACATGTTCTTAATTTAACTTAATTTCCCAAATTTTGCTGGGACAGTGTGTTGGTTACCTTCGGGTTCATTAAGGTAAGATAATGAAGTAAGATCGTTTTCTCCGATTAGAATGTCTGGATTTCTTAACGGAGGCAATTCTTCAGGCTTCTTAATGGTTAACTTTGATTGCTATAAGACGTAAGCCATACATAGTTTCAGTTAGCGACTCAAACTAATGCAATGTCCTCAAACAGATATTTAACGAAGCCTGAGATAATAATGTCACAATGATATAATTGCAGAGGATTTCTCGGACAAAAGGATTGGAGTAAAGTGTAAAGGAAAGTACAATGTTCCCATTTGTCTACAATTTACAAATATTCAATGTCCAAAATTTACTGTTAATCAGGAATTAGCATTTTTTTAATAATCAGAGATTTTTTTAATCCTTTCCATCAGGGCAATCACAATCAAGGAATTTTATTCAGTACCCAATAAATTAACTCATTTCAACTTAGTGATACACCCTGACACCCTTATGCATTTAATCATATCACCTACTGTACCTTTCTTCCTTCCTTGTAAAGCATAAATATAAAGGGAAAATTTGATAATTAGCTATAAAATTATAAAATTTCTAAGGTTGTTTTGAATGTTTATGGACAAATTTGCAACAAAATGGTAAATAAAGATTTCACTTTTACAGAACTACAAAATTAGAATTTGCGATTACCTCTCCATCATCAAACTCAACAGTGAGCAATCCATCCTTTAATGATTCAACAACTTCTGCACCCCGCCATACAGATTCAGGATCAGGGATCCATAAACGAGCACCCTGCATCAATGGAGACAAGAGTGAAGTTATAATAAGGATGACATACTGTATTACATGTACATAAATTACATACATGTATAGGTTGCGATGATCAAAATGAATTTTTACCAACTAGCAACTAAGCTAGGCTTCCATGGATTTCATTCAAGGCACTTGGAAAGGCTGAACAATACTTCGCCTAGGTTTACATGTGTATATCTCTGTCAGGTGACAGATGGAATGATTCACAAAATGAATGCCATTACATGTTTACTGTAACCACCATGTATCTGACTATCTGAGCAATTATCCGTGATAAAAATGTGTACACAAGCCTCTCCTTATATTGTATGTCCTGTAACAATTTCCTTTTGAATTTCGATATGGTACATTTATAATATGGATACATTTATGAGTAAAAAATTAGACAAAAAGCCTTCGCGAATCTCATAAGACCAGAACAAAATTACAACGTGTCAAATTACAAAAAAGTCATGTGAAATTGTGTTGACTTATATTTTTGGTAGTTTTGTGATTTTCAACGTACGATTAATACTTTAGAACGTATATACTGTATCGAATTTATCGAAATAAATGATTTCATTGTGCTTGATAAATTATTGATAATTGCCCAATATTTCATAAAAAGTACGTAATTCAAAAAAAACAATGCTTGACAATATCGGTTCATTTTCGAAAAGCTTAGTTTCAACAGTATTCTCGGATGAAACTAATCAAGTTGACTTATGGAAATGCAAAAAAATGATGTCGCCGGTGGGATCGCCCTTTCCTTAGTAATTTTATTAGTACTGTTTTTGTACATCAGTTCTTCAAATACAGCACATGTCCAGTATGATGTACAATTCAAATTAGTTCAGACTGATCGATTACTATGTATTGTTATTGAAATCAATGACCTATAGTGGGTAAAGAAAGTGAGTAAAGAAATGTGATAAAATGAGCAGCAAGGGAATTTAAATCAGCATAAAGCACAAAAACCTCTTGTGCTGCAGTTATGTAGACCCAGCTACGAAGTGACAAAATCATGTTTGTCTTCCCCAAGGAACTGCCCCGGAGGCCCCTTGTGTCAAAGACTTGGATCCTATAATTTTTTGACATTAACCATTATGAGGTGACGGTGGTCGATATAAACAGCAAACAATCAAGGTCGAAATCAAAGTTAATTTAATTTGCATATCATAATGTCACAGGTCATGCACTGTCGACCTGCAGAACAAGGAGCTTCTTGCATCAATACAAATTTCAAAATTTGTAATTCAACAATGTCACTTATAGATGAAAAATGGTTTGCTTTGAATGTGTCTGACATTTTATTTGACAGAATTGACAGTACTGAATAGAATATGGAATTATGGTCTGTAAACTAAACCACCGAGGCGACAGAGCGTCTTGTCATTGTAACAAATTTTGTCTCCATACATGTAGTTCTGGTCAGGTTCTGGTTTCCTTTTTTGCATGTCATTTAGACGTTGACATGGACTTCCATAAGGAATCTGCTCTAAAATAGTGATCACCCAGATTAGATGGCAGGATAAGCTGGATATTGTTCTGATATTACTGAAAAACAATTTATAAACATTTATAGCCCACTCAGATGACAATATACACTTCAGAACAAGTTTGGAAGCTGAAACTCGTTTGGATTTTGTTTTGTGTACTGTCACACCATGTGAATGAGGTACGATTTCAACGCACCACAACCCATTTAGATTCAGCGCTTCGACTGATCAGCTGGGAATCCTGGTTTTATAATTTTGCTGGCTACACAGGCGCTTTATATAAGCATACGCTGTACAGTATACCTATACCGTACTATAGTGAGGTATTCAGGTGCAACATGAGAATAATGCGAGCAAAGGTCATTATGAGAATATCGAACAAGCAAAGTGGGCGTTATCATAATGACACGTTTACATGGGTGTAGTGATCGAAACGATGTCGCTGACTGCAGGTATACAGCAGGCTCGGCTAGCTGTCGTACAAATAAATAACATTTCTGTTATTATGGGCAGTCGTTATTATTTCCGAGCCTCAAGAGACTTTTATTGATCGATCCGTTCGATTCACAGTGAGGGCTCATGATGGGCAATCACCCACTGAACGTCATGGACGGCAAATTTTAACCACCTGCCATTGAATGAAAAGAATAGCCAGATTTGCCTTACCTTCGTGTACAACTCGTGGTACGACATTTTACCGAGTTAAATAATCACAACTGAGATTATTAATGGGCGGAAAGGTTTAAGCCATCGGTCCTCATAGCACAAATAAACACCAAAATTCATCAAACGGTACCGCAAGAAGTCAACAGAGAACGACGAGAAGCCCAGTTTTTTATAAGGTCAATGCGGTGGTGGCGCTTCAGGCGCTCCATTTATTAACCGCCAAATTCAAACATGGTAATTGCATTCATCGAGTTAGGTGAAATTCAACGTAGTGATTTATGAATTTAAAGGATAATTTTATGATCACAGAAAACTTTATACTGTATGTGCATGATGAAAAAAAAATTCCACCGTGCAAATTACATGTTGATACCACCGGCCCCTTTTCCAATGATGACATAATTCATCATTAGAATTAATCGAAATATGAATCAAAATGATATAAGGGATCGAAATACATCCGAAAACAGATGGATTTTCGTCAAACAAAAGCGCATTTAAAAAAAAAATGAAAATGCCATATAAAATGTAGACTATCAAAATGATGACTCATTATTTGGCTGTCCTAACATACACTGAGATTTTTGAAAAAATATAATTTACTTTGTTTTTTGAACTACCTGTATAATAATTACCTGCTAATAGTTCCTTCAGGTACAGAAATGTAAAATGGATAGAATGCTAATCGAATCTCACGCTCAACGGTTGCTATGGTTTCCAATTGCCACGTTCGCCACCTTCTTGCTCATAAACAGATGATTATTTAACCACATTGACCATGGATCAACGGAATATTTTCAACGTGGACAATCATCTATTATAATCTGTATGGTGAAAAGAATCTGTTTAACTGGTGTTGAGAAAATAACTACTTGTACACATCGAAGTTGCATCTTACTAATTTATTTACGATGGCTATATTTTCATTAAAAACTCAAAACATGCTTTTATAATACATAATGGTGCTCACCTTTTACATTTAATAGCAAATGAGTAATAATTTCATGTGTAAAATAACTAAGATCTTAATGATTTCTTTCTTTTCAAGGTGTGCATTGCACAATTTAAAGTTTGTTATTCCGAAGTCAATTTTCATTTACATTCCTTCATTATACATGCAGTTCTTCAGCAAAATGAAATCTTTCTATTCCAAATGTATAGAGTGACGCACAAACAAGAGGGCGCTTAAAATTAGCGATGCTTCAACATATGGCCTGGACTTTTTCCTGGTGACCAGGTTTCCAGGAAAAACTCATATGGATAAAGCAGGGCTAAGAAATTAAAATCGTCTAAACATTTCTGCCTCACTTCGTATGTCATGATACATATACTTTTATGGATGTGTCATAATATAATACAAGTGGTTAAATAAGTCTTATTTCTCTAAGACGAAATGCAGGTGAAACAAGGGTGAAAGAAATTAAAAAATTAAAAGCCATTCATTAAACATGTAAACGTATAAAAATTGATCATACTTATATTAAAAAAGTTTTTATTATGTTCCTTATTAGTATCCCAAGAAATGAAATGGTGGAACAAAAATCAAAAGAAAAACTTATTAAAGCTAATTTATCATAACAGGGAACACAGTCGATCCAAGAAGCTTCTCCAGTATTTGAATATTGGGCCATAAAAATTATTCCAAAAGTATCGTTAAATCAACGAAGTATAATTGGAACGCACGATTCTAATGGTCACAAAGGTCAATTAAATAAAACGTTTTCTTCTGCCAAAATTTCTTTTAAAAAGAGGCAATGACTGTACATTTTCTAACTATCATCAAAAAGGTGATCATATAAAATGTTTATTATATATGGTCACTACGTATTTAGCACTGCTATTAGCTTTAACTATACAGTACCTTTCACCTTTCAATATGGAGATATTGGTTAAGCCAAAACTTTGGTCTCACGTCTCTCTGGATAGCAGCACGTTTCAGCTCTCACAATGTCATGATCGATTATTTCCCAACAATAAGATTTCAATGATAAAGGATGATGAATGAAACTTAAAAACGCCATACGATGAAGCGGAAGATCAAACACATACCGGTATATCACCCAGTGAAGAAAAGCTTCTGTACTCAGTACAGAAAAGAGAATGAGAACTCTTTCACTTCATTCAGTCGTGTGGACGTGGATCATGAATAGGCATGGTATGCAGCACCTCATCCAACAGCTGCAGTGCACGATGCAGGTGAACTTCTATCCAGCAAGGCGTTTCCTTGATGCTTTGGCGTGGGTAGTCTGGGCCCCATCCTTTGACAAAACTCAGTCTGAGTATACAGAGGCGCCTTAGATCATCGACTCCTATCCCTGCTGCAGCAGACAAGCCTAGCATACAAGAAATATGGTGGAATTTCAGCAACTTCTACTCTTGTGATATGCTTAATGAGCGTCTAAAACAAACAATACTCTTCACGTTCTCTCGCACAAGAAAACTTCTTATAATTTTTATTTTTTTGAAATTAGGACACTTGTCCGGCTAAGACAGCAGGTCAGTTTTCTACAAAACTGAAATTTAAACTTGTGATACCCATCATCACTGATCCCCAACTAAGTAATATAAAGTCAAGAGTACGTACTAATGGCTGGAGCAATTCCACCTACTGATGCAGGTCCAGGAATGTGTCCAGCAACGGCAGCAGCTTGTGCAGCAGCTGCGGCCTGGGCTGTAGCTGCTTGTTGCTGCATTTGCCGATGACACTGTCGCAAATCGAATACCTAGGATTAAAAGTCGAAGAATTTCATTATACAGTGTACAAAGCCCTTCATCAAACTTTAAATTTGATTTATCAAATAAGACATGGGATTGTCCAGGTATGAAAGAGTTTACTGATAGTTTAAATACTCTGTTGTATGCCATGTTATGTATTCAATAAGGCTAGACATGAACAATATTTATGTACGATTATTATTCTTAATTACATACAATAATCCCCGAATTTTATCTTCTTTGAACAGCCCATAGTTAGTCAATGAAATAATATTCCGAAAGAATTATATCACGCACATAATATATCAACGAGGTGACAATATAGCGAATTAATCCTTTTTTATAATAAACAATTCATAACCCACCTTAATATAAGCATTTGGGTAGATTTTGTGAACAGCATCGCCTGGAGCCCTACCAGCCTCCCTGTCTAAATAATAACTTTGTACAAAGACGCTGTGATCACTGAGACACCTTAACCAAACATCCCCTTCGCCTCTAAGATCAAGTTGGACACCTTTGCCTATATGCAGCCTGCAATGAAAAATTGCATTTTCAGTTATTTTCTAATTATTTTGAACATTTAATCGCATAAACTTGTGCAATTTTCACAAACCTAGCACGATCACTCTGTTCTGTTCGATGGACATTAGATAATGCTCCAAGGCAAAAGCGATCTCCACCTGATGGATCGACATAGCCATCTACAGTTACACTTGGACAACTAGATGGTACCTTGAATGTTTCGCCAACTTGCGTATCCAATTCAAAGTAAGCAATGGAGCACCAATATTCAGGGCCTGTCATTAAATAATCATTTCCAAAATTAACACTGCACACATGCTTAACGTTGCTTTTCATATTTCTAAGTTAACACCTGTCCTATAATAAGATATATATATAATTTAAGCAAACTAGAACAAATCAAATTTCAAACATGTACAATTTCATAGAAACAAGTACCTGGTTGACTTGACAGAGTTCCTTGCAATGACAAGTCATGCTGCAACTGGTTATGGTGTTGCCCTACAAAGCAATATTTTTTCGTCACAATATATTTCACCTTAAATTTAGAATGCATGTAGTCATTATCTTACAATAGCCGGAATGCTGAGGTCTTATCTGTCCATCAGTAGGTGGAACCATTGACTGAGTATATGTCAATGTGTTATTACCTGTCCAAGTTGCAGAACCTAATCAGCGAAAATTCTTAATTAAGTATTATCAGATAGCAAGCTTGAAGCACATCTTATTATTAAAAGCTAGAGAAAATAAAAGTAAAATATTTTTAACGCCTTTAATAATAATATACAGCTAGTAAACACTAAATCACAGTTAGAATAACAATTTTTTAGACATTTTGAACGATTAAGTTCTGGCCATAGTAAAATGGTATAATAATTCTGATTTGAATTAGTTCATTAAAAGGCTCTTGAATGAATAGTTTTTAAGCATAGTATCATGCTTCTTTCTAACGAAATTATTTCAAGAACACAAATCAATTTTCTTATTTGTTAGCTTTTTGAATCACATGACCAGATTAACACATCAGATGATTCAGTACAGCAACTTTAAATTTAAACATTCTAGTGCAAATCAATCAAAATATTGTATGAAGCAAACTTACTAGGGGTATTTGAACTGAACTGCTGAGTGGAAGGGGGTGGAACCTGGGTTAGATTACTAAACCCATTTTGCTGCATATGCGGCGAAAGAGGTCCCATCCCATTGTTCACATCTAAAGTTAAAAATGTTAAGTAACAAGTGCCCCACAAATGAGATAAAGAGTTCTCCTATAGAATTCATGCAGCGACGGTTAAGCGAAGCCTCGCTTACCTGTCTGAAATGGGCTTTGAGTCATAGACTCTTGACCAAAAAAACCCGCTTGCTGGGTTTGATTAGGAGGTGCACCAGGAGTAGGAGGCTGTGGTGTTTGTGCCTGCTGGGTAGGTTGGGGTGGGTGAACAATGTTATGTGTCGGAGCTGGTGGTGATGACGGGCCTATATAAATTAAAAATATCTATGTAAATCTGCTAACATAATGCTAACATAATGCATACTGCATCGTGCAATATTTGAGACACATAGCAAAAGTCAATTAATCACAAATAAAAAATGACAATACTTGTAGTAGTTTGCGAAGGTGGTGGTGGCATCATTGGCCTTCCGAAAGGATCCACAGGAGGATGATGCTGAACAGTTTGAGGAGTATGAGGTATGGAGCCCATGGATGTTGACTCCGATCGAGGAAGACTCTCACATTCCATTCCTGGCAGAAATTCGTCCTTCACTAAACGTGAAGGTGGACCTTTATGAGCAAACATGAAGTCTTGAACACTGAGATGTGCACAAAGTTCTCAAAAAGGGGTAACCGCCAATGCACAAAATCGTGTAGCATTGCCAGGAAACCAATTTGCCAGTTGAATGTGATATTGACCCCTTTTAATCTTTTAATCTTTTAATCTTTTTTAAAGTGTGTTTAAACAGCTTCATTTTATAAAGCTCAATTCATCTAATTAACAGCAACAATACTAAAGCAACTAACCTGAATGGTGGAGTGTGAGACCCGACAAATCTGTTTATAAAATATATCAAAATGTTAATAATTGTTAAGCTGATTAAAATAGTGGCTCGTGATGAAATAAAATAGTTTTATACTGAAAATATAACATGCAAGTTGAACTCATAGGTAGCAATCAACTACATGTAGTAAATACATGCTATGAAAATAAAAATAAAAAGATATAAAAGACCTGTAGCTTGGAGAAAATCCTCACCAATGCCGGGAGAAACTACCCTTTCATAGTGATAAGGGTTGACGCACACACTGTCACATTTGAGGTCAAAAGCATACTGACAATATTTCACATGTTTCAGTTCGTTCTTATGTAAATCTGGCCACCGCCATATTCGTGCATAAATCACATGTGGGAAGCCTTTCCGTCCTGCCACCTGCAATGACATGTAAATACATTAAAATAAGAAGAAGCTATTTCAATATAGCTTTCCAGAGATTGATTATCCTATTCCACGTGCAGGTTTGATTCTTTGATAGACCTCTTAATAATAATAATAAGATGCACATAAACATAATCAATTCATCCTTGAAACTTTCAAAATTTGAAAGAGTGAGAAATTGATTTGACCCAAGACCATCGCTCATTTAACAATATCCGGCTATTTAGTCTCGTTCGTTATTCAGGTCAAATGTGCATATAAAAACTAGGTATTTCACAAATACCCACAGTACAATCGTAGCATATAACGATAGGGTTAGTGATTATATTCTTAAAAAAAACTTGGTTGCACCATTGCATTTACAGAAATTATTTGACGATTAACAAAATGCACCCCTCATTAAAGCAGGTACAGTATAAAATTCTGCTCTCAAGCTATAAAAATATGTTGCACACTAAGTACATACAGTCAATGGTACCTAGATTGTTGAAACCATTAAATACATTTAATAAACCAAAACCACACATTCACATATTGAAACAAAAAATACAAGTCCGGGATAAACTGCACTGGGAATAACATATATAATCCAAAACTACTTGCCTGTAATCGTCCATCCAAAGTTCTTTGGATTGTGACGCACTTGCTGGGATGAGCCCCATTAGTTGTGATGGCTGTGATTAAGCTGTCGAGCTCATCTCTCTTCTCTTTCAGCTTTTTTACAAGACTTTCAATGGCTCGTTTGGAAAAACTTTCCGATTCTCCTCCCTGCCTATGGCACATAAGACTGTGGACAATGCTTAAACAAGCATCTGCTGAGGTTGGTGCATTCCCACTCATTGTGGCAGTTTTTAATAAAGATCTAACGGCTGTGAATTTCCTCAAAAAATGCCAAATACAAGTTCTTAGAAAGGCTAGAAGTTCTTTAGAAACAAGCCTGTAAATGCAAAATGAAATTATCAATTGCAAGACATTTCAGACAAGGATAAAAATATGCATGTGCTAATAATTATTACGGTACAACTCAAAAATATATGATTTGGAAATGTATTTATATCCACTGTAGTCTCATTTTTTTTAGAAAATGCTCGCTGGTTACGGTGAACAAGAAGATGAAATTTATTTTAAAAAAAAATTAAAATAAACGTAAAAATCACATGCTTGTGAGCAGCAATTAAAAGTTTAAACTCACATATCAATCAAATGTGAACGATTAGACTTATATCAGATATGCAAGGAAGTCAAGATGTTAATTGAAACATGAAAGCATAGAGGGCAGACAACAGCAGTCCTTTGCTTTTGTCCTGCTTTCATTGGCAACTTTGAAAGTTGGCATAATTAAGTTTATAAAAGATTCATCGTACACTAATAATATACTGTAAGCTTGCATTTGTAAATGGCAAGCACTTTTCAGCTACAATATCTAGGCAGTGCCTCGCACACTTGTGCAAGTGTAATATGAAAATTATATTGTTCATTGTATGAAGTGAAGGTTCAGTTCAACATTTGAACAAGTTGCACACCATGTTATTAACAGTTCGTAACAGCCAGCATATGGAAAAAATTACATCCTTTATTTCATCACTAGTTATCGCTTGACTTGTAATTTAAAAGTTTGTTGAGAAACGTTATAATAAAACAGTTAATCCAAAAGTTGCATTTTCAAGAAAACCTAGACTTTCTCCAGACACAAAGAATTGGATTCGCTTCTTGACAAGCAAAGGTGTGTCATCTCTCCCCTTCCCCATTTCCACACAGGTATGCCTATATTCATCACAATGGGCTATTGAAATATCTGCCAGAGGTCCTAACATTTCAGGACTCATTCAATCTACCCATGAATGGTAGACCTATGCACATACATGGAAGTCAATTTACAAAAGGGAAACAAGAGTGCAGACATGGAGTATGAGAAAGCCACCGAAGTTCGCCAAAAACCTACACTACTTTAAAATTCTGGGTACTTTCTGTTATCCGGGAAACATATTGCGAGTTCCAATATGGCGGCGCCGAATTTTGCATCAGCAAGCAGCAGGTGCTGGAGATGTACATGTACATTTAGCGCATGCCTTTTATTTCATCAGGATAGGTTTGTCAGGTTAGGTCAAAGGGAGTCGACGGGGTGGTTGCTTGCAGGGTTTCGCCTGGGTGCGAAACCCCCAGTAAGGCGACGGCCGTCGCCGCCATATTGGAAATACAGCACCTGCAGCGCCGCCATATTGGAAATACAGCACCTGCAGCGCCGCCATATTGGAACTCGCAATATGTTTCCCGGATAACAAAAAAGTACCGAATTTAGATATTACCAATAAACCGTATAAGAAAATTGACCAATTCCTGCAATTTTGTTAATTTTTTTCATGCAGGATTCAGACCAGATCTTAAAACTTAAATTTGAATTTAAGTATCTTGTTCATTAAATTAATCCTTCTATTTTAAGTGAATATGAATATGCGAATCAAAGCACTTTGATACGCTAATTGTATCAGTAGCACTTTTTTGAATTGCTGAATTCGATGATGAATTAATTAAATAGAGTATATAGGCTACTTCACTTATACACATACAGTGTACCAGGTTGTTTCGATTACTTTAGACTAGTTTTCTATTTTCCAGAAGAAGATTTCAAAATGAGCCAATAAGAGTGTTGCTGCACCCCTACTGTTGCTGGGCTGCTTGATGCTGATTGACACATGGGAATAGGTGTGCTGCAACAAATCATCTGCAAACTTTTCAAACCACTGTAGAATTGGAATTTTGTAAGTCTTAAACAATTATTTGCAAGGCTAGCACTAAATTTACATACACACTCCAAAGACAGAACCTCTGGGACGAGTTTCATATATGGTTTTACTCCTGCAGCGCAGCCAACCTAATGGCACCACCTCAGAGGTTCTCTGCAAGCAAATTTTGTACAAATCTCTTGCCAGCGGACAACATGAAGTCTCAAACACGAAGTCAATTATAGCAAGATGCTATATGCAAGATAGCAAATGGAAGCACTCAATGCTATAAGGAAAGTTTTGAATAAATTTAATATTGTAAATATATGTGTAATTGCAGTGGCAAACACCCAGATATTGTTTAACAACTAGTCCATATAATTCATTTAGAAACATGAGCATATTGCAAACTGTCCCAACTGAACCTGTCAATACTGGTATGCTCAAGACCTTGGACCAGTTTGCAAATTGGATTGAACCGCTAGCAATCGTTTCGCTACCGGTTTTGATTTTTCTAAATACTATATTTGCTCAGAAATGCTCCAAACACAACTGTTTCATATCAGCAGGTTTTCGTCCTAAAGTTAGCTCAGATGAATGAAAAGCTAGTTAGCTAGGTGACCAACGTCCGGATATGGTTCAGCATAGTTAGATTAGATGAGGTCAAAATCGATACAACTAATAACAGCAAAGGTAGACAGCCTCCTAGTTGACACCCAAGGCACCAACGCCGATAAACTACCAAACTGTTCATGCTGGAACTGTGATGTACAAATGAGAGTGTTCAAGCAAGAAGAGCATATTATTTCGTCAGCGAAATTACGCTCATTTGCGATTTGTACCATAATGTAAATACATGTACTTCAAATGGCGCAAATGTCAGAGTCCTTACACTATCTGAATACACGGACAAACTTCAGGGAGTTCAGAGAGATCACACATTTAAAATTGGCTAAACACATGTTGACACTTTTGAGACATTTCGTATAGCCAATCGTATAGTTCGCACAATCTTCGAAATAAAAATAATCAGATTATTTCAGTCGTATCTAAAGCATGCTTGCTCACTCACGTAGTAGCCACGATTAAAACAACTTACCGGAGTAACTGGATTTTTCGATCATTTTTGTGCCACTATTATTCACGGTAAACACAATCTTGTAAAAATGAAGTTGAACGCGTGCTTGTCCAATATGTCCGAGCAGAATCACTGCGATTCACGGCTTCCAAAACGCATTTCTTCCATCACCCTTAGCACCCAACTAATTACAAACGTCCACTTAATATCTCACATTACATGGCAATTACGAAGTGAGCAAAATATACTGGAATTAATTACACAAAATGAATCGTAGAAATCTTTCAAATTGCACAATTCTACTAGCACAACAATGGCGATGCCCATAAAACATTCACCAGTGTGACCGAGTGAAAAGTCTTGTTTACCCTAATGCCCCTAGTCATGGTACTGGCTTCGTACTCTACTGTATGTATTGCATGCTCTTCAATCATGCAGATAGTTTGTTTTCGTCATATTTTATCTATCACTCAAACAAAGTAACATGCTTATGAAAATGGGAGTTTTCAGACCATCCATAAATCAAGTTTTACAAATGTTTTCATTTATGCATGCATTCAGTAGTCTGATGTGTTTCAACCATTGTTTTATGAACATGTTTTACTTGGTTAGCGACTAGTTGCAGTGACATAAATTATGTTCAAAACTACCAGTAGTAAGGCCACATCATTGACATTGGTTGTCATAGGCGAGCTCAGGTCATGTGCACGAGTCAGGTGCTCGCTATACATGTACCATGATCCCTCTACCTCATGCATGTAAGGTTCCCCCAGAAATACAATTTTCAACATACACTGAATTTTCCAGGTTTTTAAAAAAAATTCCCTGACCATTAGTAATTCGAAAAGATGACATTAACTAATGTAATAAATGCATTTATTTCAAGTGTTTATAAAGATAAGTTCAACACAAATTTCAATAAGGAGCCAGCCACATTTTAATAAAAAACTTCAAATTTACATTTGTGTTTTTCAAATTTACGATTTCATTATTGTCGTTTTATCGATATCTTCCACAGAATTGCTTGCTTCAATTGATAGTTTGAGTTTCTCGACATCTCTGCCACGAGATCTGTTGAATTTCCTTGACTTTTTTAAAAATAAATCAATCTTCCCTGACTTTTGCCTGAGTTTTCCACGCCTTTCCTACTCTCCTGACTTTTTCAGATTTTCCAGGTTTGGGCTGGAACCCTGATACATTGTAGTTGCATCAATATCAAAAATTTTCAAACTAAAATCCCTTTTTTCTCACATCTTATAAAAATTAAAAATCTAGAAGAAAATGTATGCAGATGATACAGCTAGTGTATAATGTCTTGATTTACATGAAAATGTGTTTGCAGTATACAGATGGGCTTTCTCATAAGCCTATAAGGGTAAATTAAATCTGCAGCATTATTAGCCATTTTACAAGGTAACTTTGCACAGTAATAAAAAACAAGGAGATAGATAAATAAATTTATTATAGGTATACTTAAAAAGACCAAAAAACTTTCAAATTGGGATGAATAATAACAGAAAAAAATTTCTGTCTATTGGCCAAAATTCTCAAAACTGTAATGACAGCAATTCTAGAATTTATCTCACCAACGATTCTTAGTTCACAATACTTTTATAAACAAACCACATGTTGAAATAGCTTTATTAAAGTAGTGATCAAGATTCTGGTATAGTCAGATTAAGTTTGATATAAAAGTAACGCCATGATTACCTTATATTAAAACACCACTGTATAAAAATCTTTGGCTTTATAGAAGAAAAAATCAGATCAATCCAGCTGCGACTTTCAATACTTGACAGATTAGCTTAGTAATCCTTTCCTTCTTGGTGAACAGCCATAAACAACTTCTGATTAAACAGAGTTACAGATGCTGCAAAAAAAAAAAAAATGAAAAATACTCACTGTAGTCGAATAACTTCAATGGTAAAAGATAATGATCACAAACGTCGTTAAAAATAATCTTACAAACAAACTGTTGAAATCTTTGAGGTTTCGTTTCCCAGTAAATAAAGAAAAAATATGCAGGGATCCCAGTACATATAATTGCTAAACCCATTCCAACAACTAGAGGTTTAGAGTAAAATGGTAAGCAGAGCAAAAAGGCACATATCAAAAGAAAAACAATTGGCAGAACGATTGAAACCTGAAAAAAAAAGAAAAATTAATAAAAGTAAAGCTAATCATAAAAATATGCTAATTTACACATTTCACTAACCCTAATAGGTCGTTCTAAATCGGGCTGTTTCCACCTGAGATATAAAAGGCCACAAACAGAAACGGCAATAAAAAAGGATTCAACAAAACTGCTGTAGTTGATTAATGTAAATATATCACTGGTAACCAACATGGCTATTGACAGAACACCCTAAAATAATAAAAATGCAAATTACAAAGTAAGAAAATGTGACATTCAAACTGTAAATTGATGAACGGCAAATAAATTTTGCACTAACTAAAAATAGTAAAGATGGCACTGGAGTGTACTTGTTCACATTGATTAAAGCAAGGGCTTTTGGAAAATGGCCTTGCCTAGCTCCAACGAAACATATCCTGAAATGTACAAAATCAATTCATTTATAAATAATGGCTTTAAACGGAGTTTATACGTGCATGGATCTGTAGCAAAAAACGCCCTTTTCGTGACAGTAAAAACAAAAATCGTGTGTAACATATATAATAATATATAAATATAATAAATAAAAAAAAAGCCTGATATGGCGTAAAAATTCGAACATTAAACGCACATTAAACTTTTCGTTTGCCAGCACTTTTTCAATTAGTCGACGTCGCGCATGGATGAAACAGTTACCAATAAGCAAGCAGTGGAGCCATTTATGTTGAATGTGGCGCGCAATTGGTTGTTTGACGTGTAAAAATTTACTTTCGCGAAATTTTTGACTGTCACAGCTATTGGTGCAACAGCATCGATGTACCGTGTACGTATATAATTATGCAGTTTATACATGTGTTAGTGTATACCTTGCAGAAGTAAAAATATGGGCGCTAAGACCTCCCAAAGTTGAACCAGCCACACAAAGAGGTATAATCCACCAAAGAAACACTGGTAATTTTTCTCCAAATGTCTGAAGAAAACAAATTTGATGAATCAGTGTTTGTGAAGCCAAAATGCATTGAATGAAGTACCAAAAAAACGACTATTGCACTACTTACCACAGCCACAGCACTGGACGACAACATTTCATAAGGTGATAGCAAAGCAAAATATGCAACATTTGCCAAAACATAAATGATCGTTATTATAGGCATTGAAATCCATATAGCTCTTGGTAAATTCCTAGAATTTAAAAAAAAAGATTATACACATTTTCAACGTTGAATCAAAGTACAGTAGCAATTACCAGATACAGATACTTACACATATGGATTTTTCATCTCTTCGGTAACAAAATTCAAATAATTCCTGAAATTATAAGACTTTTGATGAAAAATGTAGAGGGGCCCAATTATTAACATTGATATTTGATTTTTACACAGAAAATCACCATGCCTCAATTTTAATCAAGCATTCCCCAAGGAAATACCAAGTCAGTCAATTTTCAAAATTTCAAACAGTGCTCGTTTACAATTATTATTTCCCTGATTTTCAGGTCCTTAAATTTTCCTGATATTTTTTATTGATCAATGCATCTGTTGTGCAAAGATTTTTTCTAATGCAAAAATTTGTTTTGTCATTTCTTCTACCATGCACTTATGCACTGATATGCACATACATTTACTGTAGTAGGAAAAGTCCAGCAAACTCATGTAAACAAAATTCACTGATTTTTCTCCAAAACTGTCTTTTTACTTTCACATTTGCCTTACTCCTCCGACTCCCTATCAAGATTTTAATCCCCTAATATTTTCCTGTTTATCAGGTAGTGAGACTTATGCTTAATCTGGAAAATACCGTGTTGCATTCGTACTTATAGATCGTAAGATTGTGAGGTGCAATTGTAATGCAATTTGTAGGACACTAAACTAAAACTTACCATCCAGTATAAGAGAATATTCCTGAATAAAAAGCAAGGGAAATGCGACCTGGATCAGTTACCGTTCCATCAAAAGAATTTTGCAAATGCTCAGTATGACCTGCAGCAAAGAAAAAAATGAATTACTCCATCGTGGGTCATTATTTTGTGATATGCAGAGCCTCAGCAAAGTTTCAGTAATAATTTGAAAGATTATTATAATGCATTATAGAATATAAATTAAAATGTTGAACAGTAATACTCGACAGCTGATAAAAAGTGCTATCTGTTTGACTCATGTAAATTAGCCCACCAATTAAAAACGAAATGCGTTCTCCAAACCGTTATCTCAATATTCTATTTCGATCAACACATCTTAATTAAAAAATGAGTACAAGGTTGGAAACATCAATAAATTCATTTGGGCATTGCAGCTATCAACCGAGAAACGCTTTGAATATATCCATGAAGGCTATAATGGCCAGTTCCCTTCCTAAAGAAAATTCGGGACATTTTATTTTTTTAGTTTTATAATTTTAATCTAAAATATAAATAAAGCATGCTATCATTTTAATAAACCATTTACATAGATATTGTCTCAATTTAAATGTCAACGAAGATGCATGCATCCAATTACAAAATTGGCCAATTTGATGATAAAATAGCAATAAACATTGAAATCAGCGGAAACATTGATAAAATATTGAAGAAAATGATTTTCTACTTACCCATGCAAAGGAAAACCATTCCTGTAACTATTATAAACACCAAGGCGATGATTTTGAAAAACATGAAGCCATCTTGCAGTTTTGTAGTTAATTTGACATTGGAACAATTTAGGTACGTTAACAAACCTATTTAAAAAATACAGAAGAAACATAATGACAGCAACATATATTAAATGTAGACAAAAATGACGAACTAACAAGGGACACTACATGTATCAAAAAGGCACACGCAGATCTTGATGAAACAAGTTATTAAACTAACGTTCAAAATTATGAATAAAGACTGACAAGTGTTGCCATTGTTAACCATCCATAGATGAGGTACAATTACGCATACAGATATGTACGCAGTCACATGAATGAAGGAATGTGGGTCATATACATGTATAGTGTAATTGAGTAAGAAAAAGCTAATTATGCTCAAAATATGTTTATTAAATGCAAACACCCGAAGAAATACGGCTAGCTTTACTGTCATAAATCCATGCATTGCTTGATTGCATACATGCGGAAAAATAAATATCAGGAAACAAACGGCGCATATAATTTACACCAATTTTATACTTCTCTACAACTTTCTGATTGTCATTATTGCCGTATCTTTAACAAGTAAAATTTTAGATCCATACGCAGTTTTTTAAAGATGTTTGAGAGACCCAGGCATATGCCTGAACACCCAATATATATGTGTAAAAACGCCGTGTATTTCTTTTTTTCCTTGCAAAACTGGATTTCAAAGAATACATTTTAACCCAATGTCTTACAATGATGAAAAAGCAATGACGACGTGATTTGGCCATCCTCACTTCACTCCTATCATCATATCAATCATATCAATCCTTCTGAGATGATGATATAATACTCGAACGTACATGTGGAAATGCACGTACATGCACAATATAATAATATTAATTTCAGTTATTAAAACTCACCAACTTGACTGGTCATTGTAAGCTATTAATTCCATCAATTCCGTTCTTCACAGTGAAGAACGGAATTGATGGAATTAATAGTTTACAATATAATAATGCACAGAGTGCAACCCAGGCAAGCTTGCTCACAGGGGCGCCTGACCTTCTCTTGTGCACATAATTTTCAAAACGTTGTTTATAATCCTGAAAAGACTTTCCTCAGGATCTGCGTGTGCTCATTGGGCAGTGTCGCTGGTAGGTAAAATGATCAGAACTCACATATCACGACAGCAGCGATAAGTCTTACGGAGCTATCAGGTGGTTCGCAATTGGTGTAGAAGGGTTTAAGGATGTAGGTGGCAAATGTGAGCGCGGTTATTGCATTAGTGCATGGCACGAATACCAGACTGGCTACCCAGAGATAAAGAAATGCAGGCAACGGACCAAATGCCTCGTGGATGTAGACATAATCTCCGCCAGACTTAGGAATAGTTGTACCTAATTCGGCATAGCACATCGCCCCCAATGTGGACAGTAAACCACACAAGACCCATATGATCAGAGACAGGCCCACAGAGCCCGCCTCATCCAATACACCTTTAGGCGTTATGAAAATACCAGAACCGATAATGATTCCCATGATGATCGCTACCCCTTCCAACAGCCCAATTTCCTTTTTTAATTTCACGTTTTGTTGCGGTTCCATGTCTTCAGTACGCATTGGTTCCTTCTCTGAAGAAACATGGTTGATTTGGTCTTCACTTGCCATGACGGTGTTTCCGTTTGTAACTTGGTCGAAGTCAACAGGTCTTACTTGTTCAAAGCCTGCAAGTAAGCAGATCATACGCATTTAGAGTAGAAAGCAGTTGATGCAGTGATATATTAGCTGCAGACAAGTGAAATCTGATCAATCTAAAAATAGCTTTATTGCAATTTCCGCGTCAACTTCATTCACGAATAAATCATTCATGAAACTCCAATGAAAAAGCTTACATCAGGCCTACTTTATAGTCCATAAAGACAAAAAGGATACTAGTACATGTACGAGATTACAGGTACTCTGATTATTAAAAATAAAAGTTATACAGTGTACCACAATGACATAAAAATGTTCATTTTCCATGTTGGTTGCTTCACATCATCACATGTACTATAAAGATATTCATGTGGTTTTCAACAATTCGTTTCATTTACTTTTATAATTCTTTTGGGGAGTGTGATACGATAATCTACTGTATATGCGTAATTTGGTTGACGGAAATCCAGAAGCTCAAAAACATTACAGGCCTTCGTGACACTGGGTTGAAAAGAATTAATTGAGACAGATTTAAGAGAATTAGAAGATTGTGACCCGGACCCCGACCAGTAAAATACACTTTGTAACCATATAGACACGCTTTTCAATTACTTGGAAGATACATTAAAATGCTAGGAACAGAGCATAATGTACATTATGCAAGCTCTAGGCGTTTTTTTTAGATCTAGTTTCTTTTTTTAATCGAAATTTTTTGAATGTCATTTCATTGAAATATATGACACAAAGAAATAATCCTCCATTGCAGCTAAAATGAGAAGTTAAATTCGTTCCGATTAATTTATTTGTACACAAAAAATATGTTTCCACAAGGTCAGCGTTATTACCGTTCATAAAATGGGAAGAATAACACGCCTCTTTGGCGCCAAAGTCGCACATTATGCGACTTCCGGTTTACTATACATGTACTGTATACAGAAGTCAGTAATTCATTATTTTAAGCTGCCCGAAGTTTTAGCAACCTAAGGTTCAAAAAACGAAAAGGTACAGCTGTATAGTTTTTGTTGGCATTTTACTATTTTTTTTAATGTTCTTCAATGTCAGAAATTTATTGTAATACGCAGTGCCACTTTTTCCTAAAAACATAACATTATTAGCAGTAAGCATTTCAATGCCTGCAATAGGTCTATCAACTTCGATGTGATAAAAAGCCTGTTTGGAAATGGCTAGAGAATCAGAGACCCTTATGGCACCCCACATTCCAGTTCACCACAAATGTTTTTTTCCCAAAACTTGTAAACTGGGTAATAAAAACTTCCCCCTTTGCAGTGTGCTCAAAAGAATCGTTGCAACGAAAAAACACATTCCACAGGCATTTTTTTTCTGCGTGAACTTAACTACGCTTTCACTCGATACTGTCATCAATAAATAACAATGTTGCCAACCTGTACATTAGTACATGCATGGTGACAAATATATATTGGTATTATATCGGTACAACATTACACATTCTGCATGAGCAGACTTTTTGAACATGCATGTATACATAAACCACGAGTAGAAACTGAAAATATGTGCTTTTACGGAATACTGGTACGTCGTATGCATATGTTGACGTCGACGTACATGTACATGTACATGTATTTAGGAAAACATTTTCGGAAAATGCTGTTATGAGCTCAGATCAATTAGCCTCATATACATGTACGTACGTCTCCTATTGCAATATGTTATGGAAGATAATGTTTGTACTCATTAAAAAAACATCACATATCGGATATCGCTAATATCCAGTCGAGGTGGATTTAAACATAACGCTAAAAACATCACTTTAGCATCGTTTTATCAGCGGCGGGGCCGAAACTCGGAATCATAATATTTTGGAAAATGATACATGTATTACGATCTGAAACCCAATTTTGCGACCACGTGCTCGTTTGTGATCCTCAGTACACCTGCTCTTTATGCAGTACATTTTTTCATCAACTCGCATTTCGCTCGCCAAATTTATTCCGCATAACGGAAAACAAAAGTGATTAAATACAGTATATTCATCTTACCGAAATCACGTAATCGTGTGTCAGTCCAATGCGAGCGGTGCTGATAGGATGATCAGGGGCATGATAACAACAGATGCGCATTGAGCGAGCACGCAACGAAGAAAAGCCATCCCAGACGAAACTTCGGAATGAGATTTCATCATCACAGAGGCTATGGCAGGGCTCATTCGAAATGTCATAGCAACGATGGGTGCATTATATTTGTGGCCTGAATCATGCCTGAAATAAGCGAGCATTTCACCAGAGAGAGATGAGGCAGTCGTCGCTGATCGATTGCCAAATCGTTGATGAATTAGAAATCATTAATTTTAGGCCTAATTCCTCATTCGGCTCAATATGAAAAAGTTCTCCTGCCGTTTGCATGTTGACAAACTGTAAGCAACATGTACGTCACTGGCGATTAAAACCTCCACGAAATCCGAAGAACTAGATCGAAGCATTCGAACAAATTCCGAGATTATACGCGGATTAATTTAAATAACTTGGATACTAGATGGCGATGAGAACATAACAGGGAAGAGTGATAAACGGAACCGATGGTAGCAGCCAGCGCTTGAACATCCTGGAAAAGTATGCGATAATCGCTCGTGTGTGATCACCGTGTCTGATACAGTGTATTCTGTATATCACACGCACGATCAAAGTATTTCGTGCACAAAAGTTGGCTGTGCATTTTACGAGGAGAAGCTTAAAGCTAATGATAATAAAAGTACAGTGTAGCTATTAAAGCTTCGTATGTGATGCTGTTTTACGATTAGTTTTCCTGGATTAAGTGATTGTAGCTGCCGCTATCCGCTTGAGCAGACCGACAGCCGTTTTGATGAAACACCAAGTTGTGTGGATCGGATTTGTACGCGCGTAAAAATGTTTCGTAGTGAAAAATGTATTTTGAAGAGACACGCTTGTTTGTGTTTCTTGTTTGTACTGTTTTTTTGTGGCACCTACTGCAAAGAAGCCCCCAAAAACGATGAAAAACCAGCCTGGGCCAAGAAAGATATCAGGGACTACTCAGATGCTGACATGGAAAGGCTATTCGATCAATGGGAGGTAGTTGATCTTATTTAATTTCATAACATTGCATTGGAATTTGATAACTTTAACGTTAATTATCTTGTTAAGGAAGGGGATGAACCCTTGGAAGAAGACGAATTGCCCGAGCATCTGAGGAAACCGGCCAAATTAGACTTATCTGGGATTGATCCCAGCAACCCAGAATCATTATTGAAGCTCTCCAAAAAAGGGAAAACGCTGATGGTATTCGTTACAGTATTAGGTTAGTAAGTTATGCAGCTAGAAATTCATATCCCTGTCATTATTATCAATAGAACTTCAGTACATACAGTAATGTATAGGCCAGGCTATGTTTCACCAAAGTTGAGCCAGTTGCTCTGAACAGTCAGCTTTGTAAATCTGAAAAAAAGTAACAGCGGGATTAAATTTTAAAATATTTTCAGGAAATCCAACGAAAACGAAACTTGAAGAAATTACCACATTATGGCAGTCAAGTTTAATGAATAATCACATCCAGTGTGACAGGTACTACAACACCAGATAAGGCAACCCTTTTATTTGGTTACATGCTTATACCCTCATATCATTCAAATATAATATGTATTTAAAACTGTCTTTTTTAATAGGTTTGTGATTGATGACACCAGGGCTATATTTATGTTTAAAGATGGTGCTCAAGCTTGGGAAGCCAAAGACTTCTTGGTGGCACAAGTTGATTGTGAAGAGGTAGTAATAGAAAATAAAAGCTATTATGGGAAGCATAGCAATAAGGTAATTTTTCAATTTAAAATTTAAAAATGTCAACTGC
Source organism: Cylindroiulus punctatus (assembly GCA_034695085.1). Classification (NCBI taxonomy): domain Eukaryota; kingdom Metazoa; phylum Arthropoda; class Diplopoda; order Julida; family Julidae; genus Cylindroiulus; species Cylindroiulus punctatus. The sequence goes on along the minus strand of JAQFYZ010000165.1, from coordinate 15,745 downwards.
AAACACTACAAAAATCATTAATTTTACTGCAATATTTAAATACAGGAATCTCCCGAGGCAAAGGACCAGAAAAGTAAATTACCACCTAAAGAAGATCTGTAAACAAAACTTCAAAAATGGCTTTCTTACATTTTTCTCAATAAAAAAACTTTGCAATGAATTTTATCCTTTGTACATACTTTCATCGTGCAAGTCAAGTCCTTTTATTTTTTGGGTTTCACGCAATGCTAGTGACAGAAGGCAGCAAACGTTTTAAAGTAAATTTGGACTTGCTGTATTGTTTACAGCTCAAAACGCTTGTTTAGATATAAAAGGGAAATGTGACTTACACCATTATTTCCATTCCTTCAATTAAGAAATTATGAAACGATAAATAAGATGGCAAGTGGCAACAACCCCTAAATATATTGGGTTTAATTAATACTACTACTGGCTACTATGAACACACCCTAACTTCGTTAAACTGCTTATCTTCATTTTCACTCCAAAAACCCAAAAGAATGCCGGTCCTCAAGAGTAAATTTTTAAATGGAAAACAGTTTATTATTTATTGCAAAATGGACAGAGGAAGAAGAAAATGTAATACAGAGCATGGTGAGGTTGGAGTAAGCTGAAAAAAAGGAATGATCAAACACGAGACAAGTGACCTAGAAGTTATATGATGCACCTGATGAGCTATTAACAAGTTTAGGTTACATATTCTCTTTTGGTCTCCTAGCATGCGGTTACAAGCCAAGGACCAACAACGTCCTGGATCGAGCAGCATTGTCAAGTACAAAAATATGGAAATTTCTGTAAACTGCAGCAATAGTGAAAAGGAAATTTACAGGCGAATTCAATTCGGCCAATATAGCCACCCTTTTTGAGGAATAAAACCATCTCGATAAAAATTCATTAATTTGTACTGATGGCATGAACGATAAAATTTTTTCGCTAGTAGCTATGTAGAATATGCAACCTTGACCAAAATGGCCTCATTGTTTTACTTACAGCATATTTTGCCTGTACACGACTACAACAAACTATATATAAAATTACACGCCAAGTTCCTTTACAAGAGATGGCCAGCACTAAATTTTAAAATAATACTAGTCAAAACAGCAGCAGTGGAGCGATGGGCATGAACTGCTTTTGGAGTTGCAAGAAAGCATAAGTTTTTATTCCAAACCTTCCTCGTTTGAGTGAACTGCAGTTGGGAATAACGAAAAATCTTGCTAACTTTACTCTCAGGAAATCAATCCTTAAAATTCAGATGGTGAACCAATGGCTCTGTAAACATTTCCTTAATCCTGGTAAAGAAGTCCACTTTGCTCCTTGCACCATTTTACATGTAGTCATAACAGTTCACCTACAAGCTATTCCTCTTCACTCCAATGTTTTTAGATAGAAGGGATTGTAGTTGTCGTTCTTGCAGATCAAGCACTTTGATTGAATGCAGAATTTCGTTGGCACGTACGTTCCATTTGCGACACGAAAAGGAGATTCACTCATCGCTTTTGCCTCTCCCAACTTCAGATTGTTTTTATGCATTTCAGCATGCACAGGCACATCCAGTAGTTACACACTTTGCATCTTGATCATATCATCATGGTAATGCAGCAACCACAATGGTAGAAGACTTGCGACAACCAACACGAGGCAAGATGTCAACACAAGGCAAACTGCACATCTCTATCAAGAAGATGCATGTCATCGTGACGCCTCGGGATGGCTTTGCTGGGGCTGGCCAACGCGATTTCATGAGTGGCCGGAGATTGGATCGCATTATTGCTTATACCAACTGGTTCACGATGCCTTCTCAATCCACTCCACGCGGTACCTTTTGAAGGGATGGTAAGGCGGTCGGTTGGGGTCATTGTCACAGTTTACCTTAGTGTGGTTCGCTATTTGTCCTTCACTGCGCCCCATAAGCCACTCTGTGCATATGGCCTGCTGAGCACTGTCCACATGCATTTCGCACCAGTTGCGATGCCACAACAGAAACTTATTGGAAAGTTTTGTCGAGATTTTCTTGTGACACTGCAAGAGAAAAAAATGAAATATATTATCAAACTTGGCAATAAGCTAATCTTCAGTTCAACATTATTGCTAAATGGTCACATTTTCATTTTGTGATGTGTTCATCCGTTCTTTTCCCATTAGAAATCAGCCCTCATGATCTCATAATGAAGTGAATGATTCATGTACATTCCTGGCTATAATGTCTATATTACCTGTTTTGCTCTCTTTAAAGCCATCCTTTTGTAGAGGTAGCTTTCACTGTTCACCACAAACACCATTTTAAAAGAGTTCAAGTTGAATTTGCACTGGGTATCATCAAGAACTTCCATATCTTCAGCTTCACCAGAATGTTCCACACTTCTAGATAGACGTTTATCATCTTCTCTGGATTCCTCATCATTTTTCTTAGATAGCATCTCCTCCTTCTCTTGTTCATGCTGAGTTTTTGCCCGCTGTCTCCATTTACGAATATTTCTAGTGAAAAAAACACGTGCATTTAGTTTACGGACAATTATAGGTAATTAAAACAAACCATTGCAGCAAAGAAAGTACCTTGGTAAGAATATGGGCTTCTTTGACAACTGATCTTTCAGTTCATCTGAAATGATATCACCTTCAGATACATATTTTTCCACATACTCTGACCATTTCTCCACCTCTACGGGGTCTTCCGAAGCATCAGATTCCGTATCAAGCAGTTCAATAGTAAGTTTACAGTCAGGTTTACACTGGAATTAGTGGAATAAAGAAAAATATTGAAATAGATGTACAGAAGTCCTTATTACATTTACAATATGAACAGGATTAAGTATTAAAGGTTACTCACAATCAAGATTTTATAGCAATTCTCTTCACTCAATAGCTGTTCAATTTTCTTTTGATATGCTGCTTCTGATGCTGCCCGTTGTGATGCTGTGGCTACAAGTCCCCCCGAAGCACAATTTTTTTGTTCCTCCATAAATAGTTCGGTGCATTGAACACAAGATTCATCACAAACAATGTGCTGAAGCTGAATAGACAAAAAAGCACAACTTTAATCACAAATCAAAAGAATTTTTGTCTAGACAAGGGTCTGTGGTCTTACCTGCCGCACAACATTTTGCACTACTTTGTCTAGCGTAAAAGCAATAAAGGCATGTATGCCAAACATTTCTCTTAAAGTGTCCTCATAAGCATTACTTTCCATGTTGCCATCAAGAAGATTTTTGACCATGTCCAAAAACGCTGGGTAATATTCTTCCATTTCGATTTCATCTAAATAAAAATTTGTATAACACATATTGCTTATATAAAACACATTGAAATCAAAAAAATTCCTTAGCTCATTTTACTTTTTGGCTTTAGCCGAAGCGCAACTGCCGTGCTCTCCTTTCTATCTTTCCGGTCATTTGCTTCATCAGCAGCAATTATGACGGCTCGTTCGTAAATTTTAGTTAATCTTTCACACAAAATTTGGTGTAATCGAAAAAACAAGTACCAGTTGTTGTTGACGAAAAACAAGGTATAAGCCTCATCCTAAGAACAAAGTGAAAAGCATTTAGAACAGTGCAATCAGTTGAACTGTTGAATTTGGTGGTTAAGAGAACTAATTGCATTTAGGTAGTAGTCCCTAGTGGAAAATTTCATCTGATATATTCACCTGACAATTCAATATAGTCATCAAACAATAAATAAAATTCCAACAGTAACACTTACGTGATTGTCATATCCAAGTTTTTCTTTACAGCATTTGTCATTGTCGGGCATGTCGCCATTTTGCAAGGACAGCAGAGTATTACTAGTTTCCAATTGTTGCTGCTGCTGCTGGTCATGCTGCTGCTGCTGTTGTCGTCCAGTCTTGTCATCACCCCTTTCATTATCCTTCAACTGCTCATTACAATTTCCATTATTTTTTAAGTCAGCAGCAGGCAGAATTTCTGTATTAGTCAACTTTGTCACAGCATCACCATTGTTTTCTTCAGCATCTTCCATATCTCATATTTAAAAAAAGAAGTAAAAACATCTGTAATAATGTAATAATAAATGAGAAAAACTAAATGCACTGCATTACCTTCATCTTCTTTTTCGTCATCAGAAAGGTCTTGCCGCGGGTGAAAGAACAAATCAGAAACAAATTGACGGACAAGCTGCTTGATTTTTCTTTTGTCATCTTTATGAATTCCAGTTTGCCGCTTCACATGGTGAATAATTAAATTTGATGCATCATCCAAAACCGACTTATCCTTGTAATAAAATGTAATGTGGGAACCACTGTTGACTTCCCCAGTGCCTTCTTCTGCTTCATGGCGCTGAAAGACGTAAAACAAGCTCATTAACATTTTATCCCATAATCAGACAATTTCAGTTACATTTCAGCGAATGATGAAATGTACTTCAGAGTTATTCAGATAAAATTATGTTAATTGAAATGCCAAATTATTGAACAATTGTTCGTTAAAGTACATAAAAAAAGCATGTGTGATTTTGCTAACTGAATTTTTCTTCAGAAATACTTCTAACTCAGTAAGACAAGCTGCAAGGATACTAACTTCATCAAAAAGTGTTTCTATTTCGTTCAGAAGGCTTTTTGAACGTAAGGCTTTCACATCATTTTGTTTGAAATTGATGCCTTGGTGATCGAGTGACTTCAAATAAAACTTTTCATTCTGTTCCCGCCATATTTTGTTGAAATTCTTTTGAGCTTCTCTCCATTCCTCTTCTTTTGCCTTCAGCCTGCGTATAACCAAAGGCACAGCCACCACCGGATTTTTCTTTAAACCATCAATAATTTCACCAGCTTTATCGCCATATATCCTGGTGAATGCAACAAAACAATTTCAAAGTAAGTATTGATTACATTAATTACACTCAGCTGGCGATAGGGTTACCTTTTGATGGTTCGCTGATGTATTATTTGAGATGTTCCACCTAAGCTGTCATCCAAGTGAAATTTTGCTGCCTCCTCTGGAGACATGCGGGACACTTTCTTTTGGACACCTTCTAAGACCTTTATTGTGGCCAAGTTTGTTTCCAGGACAACATCCAACTATCAACAGAAAAAAATATAAGGGCCTTTAGATGTAGCAAAAAAAAAGACAAAACAGCACGTGTCGTGGACATCTCATTCAGTCAATTTGAGGGAATTTGGAACTCCCCATAACTAAGACGGTGCATATTACTCATGTGCAACTTATTAAGAGGACATGACAATGTAAAAATCTAAATATGGGTCTTTGAATAAAACTTTCAATTATTTCATGCAAAATATTGGCAGATTTCGAAAAAAAAAATGTGTGGATAAAAGAAGTTCTAAATAAAATAAAAAACGCTAACCTCAAATCTTTCATCTTCACAGCGATATATGTATTCTTCATACTGAGTTTTTCGCGAAGTGACAAATGTAGAATCTTCGGACCAGGAAGGAAACGATACCCAAATATCATTAAGCACTTCTTTGCAAAGAGGAGTGCGGCCAGAGCATTTCGGCTGAACGTAACTTTTTGGAAGCGCACAGTAGCTTGCACCAAGACGTTTGCACGTTGAATAATCTGTAAAGGTTGAGAAATCAGTAATGCACACCAACAACGTAATTACAACTTATTAACTTTCAACGAACCAATCTCCATGGCCAAATCACCAGTCACTCTGTCCTGATTAGCAACTCTCTGCGGCACTGGCTCTACCAGCATTCCAGAGTCTTTGTAACCCAAAAAGTCCTTGAACCATTTGAACAATTCTGGGAATTTCCTTTAATTAAAAACGAAACTCATAAATCCTGTCGGAAGAAAACCACTGCACCAGAATCACCCAAACATACCCTAAAAACGGAGTGACTAATTGAACCAATTCGCTTCTGCACACCACTTCCTGATTGAATAACACCAGACAACGAAGAAAATTTTCATAGACCTCTTGACTTCGGAGGGCTTTTCGAACCTAGAACGACACAAAAAGGTGGTAGCAATGTTTAATGCCTAAATTTGATAAATTAGTGAAAATGCTCCTAACAATGCTCACCTTATCAAAAAATGCAAATTCATTAAGTGACCCCAATTTTCCAGCTTCTGCAAGAGTAACATCCTTAAGTGTTCCTGGTTTTGATTTCTGTCAATAAGATTTTCTAAATTAGGTAAATAATTCGCATTTCATCAAGACGCTGCCAGCATATTAGTATGACTAAGTGAAAGTGCTAGGTCACCTCTACATAAAATTGCATCGCAGATTAGTCCACCATGAAGCTTATGAAGACATCACTGTACAAAGAAAGCCAACAAAAAACTTACCTTGCAAGGAATGGGGTAATCTTCATTAGACTGGCGCTTAAGAGAAGAGACCACCTTGATCTGGCCAATAGCACTGCTATTACTAACCTTGTTAGGTAGCGAAAGGCCAGAAGCAGAAGGCGGTCGTTTAAGTGGTAGGGCTTGCTTAGCTTGATTATTATTGCTGCCACAGCTGCTGCTGCTACTATTGTTATTGGTGTTAAGCTTGCTGCTGAGAAGAGGCTTCTTTACAGACGTATGGTCATTATGGACTCCTTTAGACGGCTAAAAACGAAACCAAATCCATGCAAATTAGAATAAATAGAAACAAAATAGCATCTTGGGCATCGTAACTGGTGGGCATAATCAGCAATTTTTTTTGTTGATAAATTTACTCCCAAAAGCCAGTTTTCCCAAAGTCACCCAAGTACCCCAGTATTCCAAGTCAGGGGTACTACAAGTAATTGCTTGCTCACTGTTATCCCACAACATTTAATCAAGAAAATTTACATCCCCACAAAAATGTTTTTATCATTGCGCTGCAGAATTTTATTCCATATTCAGGAAATTTCATCCTCATATTTAGTATATCAAATATGCAGAAATTTTCCGATGTTATCAACATCCAAGGAAAATGCATAAGGAAAGAATATACTAGGAGGTGACATTTCATACAGACTAATCAAAAAAATATTCTGCTATGGTGGGATCACACATACACACTTCACACAAACAGCAGCACAATGAAATTAACGTACCACTTTTTTTGCCTTTAGGGAATTCCACACATCACCCTGAAGCATAAAAAATGAATGATGCAACTTAATTAAAAATACTGATAACAAATTTGGCATATTCTACAAACTGAAATCTTGACCTACCAGTTGAGCAGCAGCCCCGTTTGCATCAGGCAGGAACTGCCCAAACTCCTGCAGCAGATCTTCCTGATTCTGAAACAGCTTCGCAACTTGCTGATACACTTCCGCTTCTGTCAATGGTTTGATACCTGTTGTCACGCCATCTTTGATGTTTCGTTGTTCTTTTTGGTATGTGTGTAAAATTTCCAGGAACTGCTTGTATATATCAGGCTGGCCTTGAAATCGATTCTTAAAAGTAGCAAAATGTTAAAACCATGGAAACACAGGATTACAGATTCAACAGTCGTTTTGCACATAAACATCACGATTACCTTAATTTTGTTGACATAATTGATGGCATGATTAAATTCGACAGGCTGACTTGTCTGCTGTGCCGGTGGTGGTTGTGTAGGTAGAGGTACATTTGATGGAGAATGTGACGTAGGACTGGGAAGGTAGCAATGCTGTAATGGAGGTGATGGCTGAGACTGGGCAGCTGATGTTGGGGATGTATGATGGCCAGACTATAAAAATATTTTCAAAACATTTTCAAAACCTTTCCCTTTCCGTTCATTGTCAATCGAACTTCCCAAGCCTCCGAAACATTTCATCAAAAGAAAAGTGTAAACAAAACTTGCAATCAAAGTCGTTCACAGTAACCCTTAATTGTTGTCACCTGTTCAGTTGGTCACTGTCAGATAGACGAAACCAGATTACGTCCATTAATCCGTCGTAATACCCAGTTCCGTCGCTATAGGGAAGTCGTAATAACCATGTTTTGCATGGGTTAGATTCAAAACTAAACTATGATGGAACGTTTGTTCGCAATATCAGACTTGTCGCTAAAGCCGATGTTAATGCTACAATTCAGAATCTTTTTTATCCTCAACAGATGTCACTGGATGCAACTAACCTCAAGTAACTTGTCATTGCAAAGGGTGCAAGTAAACGCAATTAATTCAAATGCAGGAAAACAAGATGAATCATACATTCATTTGTATAATGTTTTCAATCAGGATTTCTACCACCACTGTAACATGCATACCTTTCAGTGTCATATGCCTCAATTAGTTTCAACAATCATGAATGTTGGTCAATATGAGGCCAGTTTTATAAATTTTTTGAAAAAAACTTGTAGCTGGTAGCTGATCCCAAACATAGACTATAGTCTGTCCAAAGAAAGATTGGACTGGGGAACAGCCAATCAGAGATTCCAGGCTTTTCTGCACATAGTCGGTGAAAGGAAAATGGCCACCATACTTGCCTTAGTGGCGCAACTGACATGATCAATCACAAACAGGCGATTGCATTCTGTTGGTCTGTTTGAACTCTCCAGTCCATTCTTTATTTGGACAGACAATAGTGAGGAACATTTAATGAGAATTTACAAATTAAACCAGAATGGTGAAAAAATGTATATACAACTCGCAAGTAATGGACCTGCCATAGAAATCAATATTATAGCAAATGTAAAATTAATTACCTTTGCTGGGAGAGAACTTGACTGATGACTATGAGCATTTGCTGCTGAAGGTGCTGGATGAAGAATGGTAGGATTCAACGAGCCAGGCATAGATACATTAACCTGCTCATTGGCTTGCACTTCAATTTTATATCCAGGCGGAAGAAAAGTGTTGAAGCCCACAATAAGTTCAGGATGGCCTTTGAATAGGGTAGATACACGGGAAATGACCCCTGGTGTATCAATGCTGAAAGAAAATTAATTTAAAAAGATCAGATTTTAAATGCACTTCCATTAACGAATAATAAGCATTAGCAGTTAATATGGGGAGAGAAGTTTGTTCGGAAAAATTCACCGCTTAATACCTCAGTTCGAAAAAGGATTCTGCAAAAAGATCATAATTCCTGATTGCTACCACACAAGTCAGCACTCTGCCCTAACACTCATACACTGAATGTAAATTGTGTTGCTCACATTTATGAAGAGTTCTGATACAAAATGTAATCTTCCATTCAAGTTTCAAAATACAGTAAAACTTCGATTAACCGCTTTCAACCACAAGTCCGTTATTAAAAATTAATTAATTAAATATTAAAGGTATTAGTATGTACGCACATACATATTGTACTTATACAGTAACCAGATTGCCACGAAAAATTATCCTGTAAGTACACGTAGTACGTCTAGAGCGCAAGTTCATGTAACAATATATACAAACATCATATGTGCTATACTGTACTTAATGTAAATTGTATACATGTATGTATGTAAAGTGTATTTCCAGTTCGTAAACGTGCATTTTTTTATCTTTTGATCATATGCAATGGATGGGGGTGGGTTGTAGTTTTAGGTTTTCTGTTATCCATCTATTCGTTTAACCGTCACGGTCCCCACTGTACTTAAATCGTCATCTCTTCAAACAGGTAAACATTCCATAAATGTTATTCCGAAATTTTATTTCGAGTAAACACCTACTTTTATTCAAAATGCCCAAATAATTTGATATCAATCTGTTACTTTTATGACCTCTTCTTTGAATTTTCATTAATGACATCTACATAATCAAAGGAAGAAAGTTGAAAGCTCACCTCTGTGATTTGAATTCCTTCATGATATCCAAAAAATCATTGTAAACCTGGGGCTGGTTCCCAAACTTAAACTTCACTTGATCCAAGTAGGATAAAGCATCTTCAACTTTAAGCCGCTGAAACTGTTGTTGTTGCTGCTGTTGCTGAGGTTGGGCAGTAGGCCCGGGCACAGCATTTGGCAGCCCCTGGTGCAATGCTGAAACATGGGCATGATGCACGTGTATTGTGGATGTGTGGCCCGTACCTGCCAGACTAGGGCCACCCTGAGAGATACTCGACGTCATCTGGTAGCTCGGGAACTGCAAACTACTTTGCATGCTATCCGTTCTAACCACTTCCGAAGAATAAGTGTGAATTGGAGGATGACCTGCAAATAGAAATGGGGGTCATTACGATTTTAGTGCAGTCTAATTGGTCATGTAATATAACATCTAACGTCTATATTCAGACCCCATATGATTTTAACTAAAGACTATGTGCCATTATTGCTTATGCCGATTTTGATTTCAATTCAAAGATTTTCATAATAGTGTAACAACTCAGTTTATTTGACATCACCGGTATAACCCCCAGGAATACAGCGAAACTTTACAGATGGTGGAGTAATGATGAGAGTAGACTGCCTACCTCCACTGTTTTTAAACAAGTGGCCAGGGGCCGGAACAATACGATAATTCCCCCCTGCCTCCTTCCCTCTATTACGCTGTGGGGCACCAAAAGTACTGCTTACAATGTCTTGATTTTCGTCAAGACGACGGTTCATGCTTCAGTCACATGGAGGCTGAAATGCAGTACCAGAGAGGAATTTCAGAATGGATTCTTGAAAGTACAACAAGACACCGTTATTCCTTCTTACATCGAACATTTTGATTAATTTTGAAATGCTAAGAAACCTAGTCCTAATTAAACGTTTATTCGCTTGTAACTTCTTACAGTTTATGATAAATAATGTAAAAGTTTGAACACCTTAGTTTCACATTTCTATAGAAATATGTACTGTTAATGGATTTACCTGGCATTCGTCAGAAAGTTGATGGAGATTAAAGCTTTTCTTTCAACCTATAAAAAACAAAGTTTTCACATTTTAATCATAATATTCAACAACTTATTCTTTTATAGATCAGATAGTTTTGAAAACCCAACGCCACTTAGATGTACTCCGTTATGACAGGGATTTTTGTATGAATTTTAGAAGAAAAAAACAAAGGTACATTAGTAATACAGTAACATAATAGGGTAACAGGTTCAAACCTGTTCATCTGTTAAAAGCCATCGGAGCCTGAATGCTGTACATCATATGAATGACATTCTTGGAATGGTGTCAGGTCAAACTAACTCGAGTTAGAACCACTGCTTAATGTTTTCTTTGTTGTGCAACATATTATAAAAGCTAGTAAACAGGCTTACATTTCCAGCTAAATTTAATGAGTTCAATGATAAAAATTTATTTTTATAAATGCCTGAGACAAGGTCTTTATGGCTAAAACACGTATGGAAGCAATCCAAAAAATTACCATCCCAGCGCAAACTTTGAAGCGCGAAAGACAATATCCACTCATCATGAGATTACTACATGTATGTTGACAAGATGAACGATCTTTTCACATTTGTGGAATATGCTACTATGGCAGCATGGTTATCCTTTATAATCCATAATCGTTGTTGGAAATGAATGACAAGACAAGTCGAACAGACTGCCAATATTTTTGGACATTTGATTAAATCTGATGATCAGAATTAACAACAGATAAGTTTCGGCCAATTACGTGTCGGTACTGTTTTCCCATACTGAAATACTCATCATTGGAAATTAAGGAATACGAAATGAATGCCAGCAATATGTTGTACCAAAAGTGAAAACGGAAACATGCATTTGAATGTTCCAGTGATTTTTGTATCACACTTTAGACATCAACCAAGAAGATAAACGACTGTCAATTTTTTTAAACAAACTTCTTTAAAATAATGACATAATTAACAATTTGAAACACCGATGACGTTTGATGTTATTGCATCCATTCAGCACACGGAGTCATGTTTTCCTGTTAGTTTAACAGGACCCAGGGCAAAGAATTAATAAATCTGAGAATTACCTGTCAGGGGTTGAGGTTTCCTCACCATGAGAAATGAAATGTTATGTCTGGGGCCCTATGACATTAAAAAACGAAAAGCATGAAGAGTTGAAAGTTTTCAAGTTTCCAAAATGTATCAATGCATGGCTCATGACATGGAAACCTCAACTCTTCACAGCTATGAGGCCCTGTATGAAATCACTTGCAGAAAAACTACCAGGAAGTTGGCCCATGAATGAAGGAGGCCACAGACGTAACCTGAGCCCAGGCATTGCTGCATTTTTAGCGTACAAAAGACGTTCGATGAACAGCCATAGAACAAGGAATCAAAACGCATTTTTCAACAACCAGGGTTCCTCTAGCATTGAATTTTATAACTTCCCTGACTTTTCCGGGTGTTTAAAAAAAGTTTCCCTGACCACTAAAAATATAAAAATATGACTTTCAAGCCATACAGGTTATGGCATTGTAAGGAATGCTACATGTTCTAAACAGCCTTTAGAGTCACCAAACTGTACACCATCAGCAAACGTGGCTTCATTGGTATACAAGCACATGTAGATGCTGGACTGTCTGTCATTTCTTGAGTTCTGTTTCAAGAGATTTGTTGAATTGCCCCGCGATTTTCAAGTTCAAGCAATCATCCCTTCATTTCAGGTGAGGGGGAATTTTCTTGTAATAAGATAGTTTGCCACTTTGAAATGTTGACACCAAAGATACACACGTGTACCTTCTGCACAACATTCGTCCGTGAACGTCGACTCTGAGCTTGGAAAATTTGAAAAACTGAGTACATGTAAATCATCCTCAAACCCCCCCTCCTCCGGTTTTTTAGTTTTGTTAAAATCAGGCCCTTCCACCCCTGAACGTCATTTATCCGCCTATAAATATAATATACCCGTACTTTCATGTCATTCAATTTGAAAATGGTGAAACTAGCATTATTTGCCATGTGCTGTATACCTGTATGGCTTAGGCCAGAAACAATTATCCCAAATTGCATCGGACGTCCTTCCCAGTTGAACCCTACTCCTTTATAATCCGCTATCAACCAAGTTCTGTGACCGGTAGCACGAAAGATTCGCCCGTGTCACTTTCTCGGGCACCGATAACCCTGAACTTGCTTAATTTGCGCACCTACTGCGAAAGGGATCAGACCAAACAATTTGCTAAAAACTAGCATGAGCCATTTCGGACGCGTTACAACAGGGGGTGAATGGAAACAGACCGTGATTGCCTTCAATTAAAAAATCACCGCGTTGAATTATTTACACGGGCATGTTGGCACGCACAACTTACGATTATCTCGACGTACCAAAAAGCGCTAGATCAGCTGGTGTCCCGCGTCCCGACGCTTATCTCAGAACGCGCTAGTCTTTGGCAGAGCAGCAACGACCAGCAGCGCGTTTCCCCTTGACTTTCAAGCTTGAGCCTAGGCGAGCAGGGCAGTAGGCGCAAATTGCCAGTCAGCCACGCCGTTCGCTGCACGTAGGCCTACGACGGATAGCCCGACAAAACACGCAATAGGCGATCCATTGGTGGGCCTCGGAGAAGGCAGTTTTTTCGGACCAACCGCTACCCTGCGATGCTCAAAAAGTGAGCAGCGAGCCTCGGTCCACGTCCAGTGTCCGAATCCGTTAGGGTGAGCGGACCCGATCCGCGCGTTTAGACGAAGGACCGCCGGCAAACATTTTGGCGGCAGAGTCGGGACTGGTGAATGCCAACATGGCTGCGAGAGCGAGCCAAACAACAGGCGAGATGATCGAGCAGGGCAAGCACGCTAGCGGCTGGGCCCAGGCACACAATACACGCACCCGTCCGAAGATGGCGAGCACGATCCTTCGCACAAACGAATTAAAGTCGAATTCAACGTTCCTAGTCGAAAATCGAGCGAACTGGACTCCGCGAATTGCCAATTTTAGCCTGGATTTCACTAAGTTTGGCCGCGAATGCCCGTGCCCGCCCCTGACATGGGATCTTCCGAGATGCTGCCCGCACCCTATGCCAAAAATGGGCTCGCCCGAGACCCACTAGCGAAATTAGTCACCCCGGGTTTTCGAGTCCTGGGGTTTTGTTTTCTCGCCACAAAAAAGCGTGAAAATTCGAGCTTCACCTAATTCTTATTCGCTTCCAATGTCAAGGAAATCTCGGTTTGAAGAAACGTGAAAAACCTGAGTTTGCTGTCACGCAGTTCCAAAGGGGGGCGACTCAGCCGCCAGCCAAGTCGTTCCAAATTGGAGAATTCGGACATTCCGAGGCGTTGAAAAAACCAGACTCGACGCCTGGAAAGTCTGGATGAGTTCGTTATTCTATCCACGCTTGTTCGCACCTACCCACGAAATTCTTCAGGGGGATAGCATGGGCCGACCCCACGTAGCGCTACGTTTGAATCGGAGCAAGTTCGGGCCGAAAAGCGTCGTACGGACGAGTCCATATTTTCGAACCAAACTTCTTCGAAGACCGAAACCGTCAATAGTCTCGCTCTATTATCGCTCACGATCCAAAGAGGCATGGCAGGAACCGCGATAGGTTTGTGTACGGGAGTCGGCATTTCTCATCCCCGGAAAATACATAAGACGTTTCTAAAGCTTCAGCTGTTTTAAAATGGGGGTGACGGCGATCAGATGGTTTACCTGCCGCCCGCTTAGCCCCGTGAAAAGAATGACATTTACACCATCGTGGCGTGCCCGACTCGTCCATCGACAGAAACCAAACGGAAGGACGAACATTCATAATGCATTTCAAAAATATTTACCTGGTGGAAATATCCGATGCCCACGATAAAAATGGATTTGGAAGCGTAGCTAGACGGTTCGCCTCCATGGATGTTTTCACCACTAAAATTTAGAATTTCGTGACGTAAATGTTTTGAAAAATCCCAGCCAATGGAGAACGTGATCATAATAGCTAGGGATACGCCCACGGCAGCGTGAGAAATGTGTGCGAGCATATACTGTACATAGGGCTTGGCTTTCTTCGTTTTATCTGACAATTTTTCTATTTCAAATGCAACGGGTGGCTCCAACACATTCCCAATAAATGCTCGGTATGTTGGGCAAATGTCTTCATCATTTGAACAGCAGAAATTGTAGAATTATTAAAGGTGAATGAATGCGTCTGCTCCAACGAGGTGGTCTGCTTGTTCAGGGCCTCTGCTATGTTGAACCATTTAGGTTTCTTTATTTGAAATAAAAAAAATATCATGTTTTGTTCGTAGCACAAATGTCTTGTATTGAAAACTTCAGTATAACATTGACAGCCTACACAAACGAAAACATAAATGCTAACCCCGTCGGTTACAAATAAAGGTGTTTTTACTATATTATAACCATGATCTCTCTATCTCTACCTTTATGCAGCTGTAACGTCCTTAGCAGGAGCGTCATTACTCTCGTTTTGCGGAATGTGATGATGTTGGAAAACATGGCGTGATACATCTGTTTCAGCATTACAAGGTAGTTTATTTCGCTTTATTAGTATTATGAATAAAGATAAATTTAAGCTATAAAGTTGATTGGATATCTAAGAATTTGCTAATAGATGCAGACAATGACTTATTTCGAGATTGTAATGACAAAACCCGTGAGTTGGGTGTGTCATTACTTGCACTACATACAGTGTACGTGTCCCATTTCATTGCCATGTTTTAGCTACTGTAAATCACTCAGCATTTCACAATAAAATGCTCATTTTATTCAAACGTATGCCCATATATAAATGTTCCCGGTCTTTTCGACATTTGATCTCATTACTTTCAGTTGCCAGCTGTTGGAAAGCTGTATACTCTAGCTGTCACGTTGGATTGTCTGTATTTATTGGTAGATGGGCTACTGTTGTTTTTCTAATATTTGAATACAGATTCACCCGTTATATGCTTAAAAAGACAATTTCCAATTCCGATCTACCTTGCTGATACCCTAGTACATGTGTATCCCGGTAGTTGAATATACTGTGAGCACCAAAAGTCTTCATCCAACCCATATTTTCAGATGTTTATAGCTATAAAATAAAAACTACATTATGA
>JAQFYZ010000164.1:0-62669 GCA_034695085.1 Cylindroiulus punctatus | reverse complement strand
ATCTAAGACATTTTGTTGTCAAATGCTTTCTTTAAATGATATTCAACTTTCTCAAGTTAAATGCCTCACCCTGTATACCTGTATGTTAGGGTTGAAATTCGAGTAGATGTACGTGCCACCAGAGGCGCATATGTCAATGCAGGTAGAACCAAACAACTGAATTGAACCAGAATACAGTGCATGTTCCTGTATGTTAATTAAAACTCGTGCTATAACTTCAAATTGAAACGTACCCACCCTATATACACGTATATATATATGTACGTGTACAAGAATGGGAGGTCCAGTTAGGTGGAGGGCGTTGTGGGCGGGGTGGAGGTTAGGTTGTCAAAAAACTTCACTTTTTGATGGATATCGTTTATGCATAGCCCCCTCACTAGTTATTAGTTTATTGCATGGGGTATAAAGGGAAAGAAAAGCAAGTGAGTGTGTGCCGGTGGTGCCATCCAGCGGAGGCATCATTAGGATGTCTTATTATTCCCCAATGCCGTATTGGGGAGCTTCTGATCATTCTTCGGATTGCTATCACATTTTCTCTCACCCCATTAGTTTTACAGCACGATAGCGCAGCATAGGCATTTTCGTTTTCAGCACCGAGCGTGTCTTTTAAACATAATCCCGTTTTATTCACATGGAGCTCAAGCAGAACTATTGATTAGCTTTTTCCGTTTTCAAGCTCTGGGATACATTCATGGCCACATGGCGAAGAGAAAATCGTTCTTGGCTCCCATTAAAATCCCTTTTGACCTGTATATCATTGGACCTAAATGCTTTTAATTGGGGATGCATTCCTGGCGAACATCGCTTGACCAGTCAGGGCACGTTTTGCTGACCATTGTGTTCTCGCACGTACATAATTGGCGTACTCGCGAAAAGACGTAAAGTAAATTACACCCAAAACTCGATCAGTTCCGTTGCATTTATCGATGAAACAATCGGTTCCCCGTTCATTAATTGCCCGAGAACCCCTTCCATTTTCGCAATTTAAGCGTCATCAGTCTCGTCCTAGCCAATTGCCATCCGAGGACGGCGCTTCGGGGGCATCATCCACATACTGAATAAAGTGCTGATGAAATGAGAAATAAATGCATTTCATCACATTTGGACCCGATATCGCTCGAATTACTCATCCCGTTTATGAAACAAACGCCACCGAATCATGTTAGAAGTTGCGATGTGAAAGGCTATAGCAGATGTGTACACAACGATACACACCGTATCAAGACATCATCAAAAACAAAATGATATTAATATAAAACGCTGATTTTCGTTCGATGCACGAGCGTATTGGTTTAATCTGGAGATGTATACTTCAGAAAAACTGGAAGGAAGCTGTTTAAATGCTCGTACACAAATCTGCAATTATTCAAGGCTCCCCCAGAGATGAAATTTAACTTCCTTGACGTTTCCACATTTAAAAACCACCCTGGCCATGGCCACCCTGACCACTGAAAATGCTAAAATACAAACTGTATGACATCGGTATGCCAATGTAGATAGAAGATAGCTAGTAGATAGAACATTTTATAAGGAAACGACAAATTGCAATTGTTTTTGAAATTGCCAATATCATTATTAATGTCATCCACAGAATTGCTAACCAATAGCCATCCAAGTACCTGTAAAATTGAATTTTGAATGTACTGTAAATATTGATTTGTTTGAATTTTTCTGACTTTTTCAAGGTAGACCCATATTATCTGACTTTAATTTCCATTTTCCTAGCAATTCCACGTTTCCCAGGTCTTCGAGAACACTGACACACACTGTTACAATAGAGAGCGCAGGTATTGATACATACTTGCAAAGATTAGGATTCATGTGCACAAATCCGAGATTAAATTAAGCTGCTACAAATAAATTTAACATCTTCAAGTGTTCTGTAGAAAACACGATACATAATATTCTCTACATATAACTAGTCTGCCAGTTTTGACCCCCAAATATGTAATACCGATGTAACCGATGTGTTATCATGTTACATTCTTTCACAACCAGTTTTTGCTGCTCAGATTTTTGTTTCAATGCTTTTAATGTCACATCAGTTCATCCAACCCAGCGTGTAGGCTTCAAGATACGAGTGCCCGATTACAATTTACTGGAATCATGAAACGTGTACGAGCCATTCGCAATATTATATAGAAAAACGTACATCTCAGCATTATGAAAGTGATCAACTCGCTGGTATTTTTTTTTAATTAACACAAATAATTTTTTGATAATTGCCCCCTCGCTGTTTCGTTGCATGTGCAAGGGTGTATTTCAATTTGCTAATGGGCATTTGTTATATTATGGCTGATGTAAAAAAAAACCAAGAATGGTTAGCGAAAAAAACTGCCATCATAATTAGCCATTTCCAGAGAAAAATGACCACTACCCTCACTAGCCATGCTTTATGTAATGGTATGCGAACGAGCCTATTGCTGCCCAGCATGTGGCAATTTTCCTAAAGGTATACGTTGCTCATTATTTGCAACAGAAAAACGTAGGGGAAAAAACAACCCATGCGAAAAAAAACAGGATACATGTAAAGGTTCATGTCTTCGGACCATCAGTTTGCATAACAGGGGTCCTCATTTATGCCTTTTTGAGAAAAACTAACTTTCCTCCTAACTGGATGCATGCAGACAGTTGAAAAGATGGTTCTAATAAGGTGCAAGGCAGGTGATTGTTGTAAGAGGATATTAAAATGCTTTTACTGGAAAACCGTCACAACACGTTACTCAAAATCTTGAAAAACTTGTAACGAGTGAAGCTGATTTGCCAACGATACAGGAGATGGCACAAACGAGGGTGTCTGCAAACCTCTGGGTCAATTCAGTGAAATTTGCACGTGAATTTCCTAAGGCTTAGGGGATGCGCCACAACAAAAAACAATACTCTTGAAAACAACAAAAGTATGTTTTCGGCCTATATAGTTATATATATATATATACTTGTTCATTTTCACGTTAAAAATCGTCTAATTCGGCCCCACCCTGATGAAACTGACCACCCTGACCGAAACTGACTGAGTATTTCTTGAAAAACGAAGGCTTCTAATGTCCTAACTTTACACATTGAACTTAAATGTTAGGCATATTAACACATTGGCGTGTGGTTTGGTTAGCCAGTTTCTAAAATATGGAGGCAGTGCAGAGCCAAATTTCAATTGTCTAATGATCACTTCAGCTGCACCCTTTACATGTATACTTTATCAGAACTTTTCTGACGCGATGTTTACAACTTCACACATACTGTACATGTACATGTCTTATATGCTTATTGTAGGCTATAATGTGCAGGTTCCCTGACGTGCCTTATTGTGGAAAATTCGCAGTGATTTATATTGAACGATTTACTAGCGCCCAATTTTGTTCTCATCAATCCTTGATTTCGAATTTAAGCACGTCTTTCTTTTTTATTAAATTGTCGCGCGTTGACAACGTTTCTTGTAAGAAACGCTCATTGGTTTTCAGCCAAAGGAGAAAATTGATTTGGATATTATCGGGTGTATACGTGCTCGTTCGCATAATGGGAAAAGGAGCGATCTTGTTTAAGTACGAACGTATTACCAAATTTTATTTGGAGAACGAGAGACATTTTGTACCGAAGGATTATGACGGGTATGAACATTATATGCGTACATGGAACATCCTTCCTTCAATATATAGAAGCAAACCGTTTTCCAATTTGCATTTCTGTGTGTTTTGTAGCAATTTGGTCGGGGTGTCTACGAACGCTTCCCTAATTTCGCAATAACACCTGCTTCTTTCCACGACCTTATCTTTGTCTACCTAGATTTTCTCCGTCTTCAAATTTGCCAGAGAAGACGCCGTTTTGGGATTTTGGCTTATCGTTCATCAATGCGAATTTATTTGATGTGTACTTTTATCTTGACACTTCTCTTCGCACTATTTGAAAAAAAACCTTGGGCTGTACGTATAGTGCAGGCGGCCACCATAGGGCCGTGTTTTCATCGCCTTTTCTGAGCCATTTCACTAATTCGAAAAATGTAATGCTTCGGTTGGAAAAGAAAAAGCAGTAGCTTGAAATGCACTCGTTATAAGTACAACAGCTGTAAATGATTTGACTGTATTACAGATTAGACCCTATTCCGCCATATGAGAAAGTTTCAATTAAACGCTCGTTGGCTAGCAGCCATTAATTGTCAAACATTGTAACATGTAGCAAATGTCCGTGTTGGTGTGCATGTTGGTGTGTTCCACAAAATAAACTTTCTATACATACCTGTATTAGCTATCAATTAACATACATGTACACTGTAGTACAAATCCACACTACATCACGCCCACATGTAGTTGTGCACCAATAGTTGTACTTTTTTTGTGGAATAGTGCCCAGGTGTTATTCTTGTATCCTACGCAAGTAGGATTGCAATACAAATTGTTTGTGCAAATTTAGAACAGGGCATACGGTGTATAACCTGCACATCAGAAGCTAAAGTGGAATTTTAAAAAAACATCTAGACAACTATATACATGTACAGTTGTACTGTATGCATTTAAATGCCACAAATATTGAGTTCGTTCTACAGTTCATCTTCTCCTACAGGCGTTAATTTCCCGTTGATAGAATTCAATGCAAAGAATGCAAGTTGGTGCCAACAACTGCAACAACACGAAGGAATTGACATTTCTCAGCCTAGACTTTCTAATTTGACTTTCGTCGAGGCTTCGGTCAATGCCAACAATTTGAAACGGGGATGTAAACCTCAGACGCTACCATGGCAGGTTTAATTGACTCGCAGTTCATTAAAATTGAGAAAGGCATTTAATATTTACGCGTTATTTAATTGAGCGTTACTTAAAGACCCCATTTCTCTTTTCTCTCTTCCTGATTGCAACGTGATATTCATTATAATATTCAAATATTTCCCCGCAAAAACGGTTCCCAGTCCG
The DNA here is from genome assembly GCA_034695085.1 of Cylindroiulus punctatus. NCBI lineage: Eukaryota > Metazoa > Arthropoda > Diplopoda > Julida > Julidae > Cylindroiulus > Cylindroiulus punctatus. Next base: position 57,768 of record JAQFYZ010000164.1, on the reverse strand, counting down.
AAGTTTTACATTTATTTGCATTACTAATTGCGAGCAGGGCACAGAAACGAAAATGTAATTAAGGTTATGGATGCAGACGGGATTATCATCCGCGCACACAAAAACAGCAACCTGCGAAATAAGAGAATGATAGCTCAACATGCATTACCAAATTAATTCGCAAAATACCCATCTCGGTTTATATTTAGTGTGTGGACTCATTTGGAATTACGAGGGGAAAAAATACGAAATTAGCGCATATTTTTTCTCTTAATTTCAAGGTTGTTAACTATTCTTATAATAATCCCCGAGGGTGTTAATGGAGGTAAAACCTCGCGAGACGAAATGTTATTATCATTTTCGTCTGAAATCTGTCAGGTAAGTTTTAAAGGTAGAGATGGGCTCAGCGGGGAACCTCATCCTGGATGTCTCGAACATTTCACAGAGTGAAAAAAGGATTCCCCTTAATCCCCCCTACCCCCTAAGAAAACCTTTTCAAGGTCTTTGGCAATTTTAACCTGGTATCAAAAGGCTGGTAACTGATAGCCATTCAGACAAATGATCATTCGGAGCACTAAGTGTGGCAAACCTATATGTAATCACCGCAATTACCAATTTTTTAAGAACCCAGTGCTAGTAGCTTCTTGTATGAAATTTCTTACCTCCATGTTCAAAGGCGGACTTCCCAACCCTGGGATCCCAGCAGGGCTAGCTGCATGTTTCGGTCTCTTCCCGTGAAAAGCCAAAAAAAAGTGAAATCGGTCACCTGTCTAATCACTAATTAAAAGCCCTTCAAGTTGGCTTCAACGTCCTACCGCTTTACGTTCAGATCTGACCCTCCTCAACATGACTGACTGACCTTTGCGCTAACAGACCTTGACCACAATGAAATCTGATTTGTTATTGCGCAATGTCAGGCTAGTTCGGCTTATTTTGAAAATTTGGGGGACCTAATACCTTAAGGCTCATTGAAAGTGCGTTGTGACTTTGGGGACACCCTGCACAAAATTGCGAAACTCAATAACTCCTTTTCTGATCAACATATTAAAATATTTTTTTTTGAAAACATTTATAGGGACTTGCGTTTTATTGGTGGTATTATTTGACAACTTGTGGAAATGCATATGATATTAATAAAAACGATAATTCAATGTTTGACTTTTTATTTTGCTTTATGAGCGATAGATGGCAGCACCTGCCGTCTGAATGGGAATATAAAAGATCTAGAATTTGGAACAATTCTAAAAGCGAAATGCCTTTTAATTTTATATAGTCCAGGAACTTACTATCAATATCAATATCAACTTCGAATTAAAACATTTAGTTTCATTTAAAATTATCTATCTGTCCAAAATTACGTAAATTCAATTGCAAAAATCACTTTCAATGGGCCTTAAATTGTTGCTTATTGCTATTCATTGCCAATATTCTTGTCATAAATTAATGTTTTGCATCACAATTTGAAGGTTAAAAGTGAACAGTGCTCAGTTTCACTCTGCCTTCCACTATCGTAAAATCACTTCACTTGCTCGATATACAGTGTATACACATATTAATATGCAATCTATAATTTATAATGTAAACCATGACAGCATGCCCCCCAAATTTGCACGTGCATGCTCGAATTTTAATTCTGGCACCTGCGATTTTGAATTTTTTCTCTCAATAATGTGTTTTACCGGCACTAGTACTGTACTAAGTATACTGTACATGTACATTACAATACTTGACTACTTCTGCATTAAAATACACATGTACACGTAAACTCTTTTGAGTTTTAGGCGATAACCTTATCTAAATTTAATAAACTTGCATAGAAAATGCCATCAAAAGTGCCTTACAAGTAAATTGATTGAACATAATTTCTTGGAAGATCCGCATAAAACGGCCGGGTATTATTTTGCATAGAATCGTATTGTTATTGGATCAATATTGACATTTGATATAAATAGTACGCAGTCGTAGAGTAACGCACGATATCTACGAACACATCCGCTAATTGTATTAACTCAATGTTTACTTACATTTATGCAAATGCAAAATTCTCAGAACACTGTACTTGTATTGACGTTGCAGCTTTGCTAATTGGTTGCCCCTTGGCAGTATTATGATATCACAATGGAAAAATAATGGAGTTAATTTCATGAAAACTCATCAGGGCATGTATGAGTGTACAGCATACTTATTATAATGGAGTGCGTGCTAGCTGGCTTGCACTGAACAGCCATATTCGCTTTTTTTAAATCAGGAATAAATTATGTTTGACAAACATCGAAATGCCGTCGTCTCCTTTGCAGCTGATTATTATACACTTTGGAATTTAGAAAAATATATGCATTACTCGCAAGCAGCTTTGACGTGCATGTCTGGGTCAACACGTGAAATTTAAACCGGTATTAGCTTAAACTGAAAACCCCAATCATTTTATATTCTTGCATCAGTATTTAGCATAAGTATTAGTCATATACATTACTGTATATGGACTATGCCATACTATATAAACGACTTCCAAGTTTGGAGGGGACATCCAAACAGAGGAGCGAGGGGGTTAATTGTCACATTCGGATGAATTGACTGAATTAGAAGTCACATTTACATGTACAGTAAGTGTCCCTGGTGCATAATTTCACAAGCGTTATACTTTTACACGACTTTACCCAACGGGACAGCCACAAGTGTACGTGTACTATGTACAGGAAAACTGATTTTGGTTTGACTGGGCGATTTCATACCGGTTTTGGACGAGTGAGTGGATATATTTTTTATGGTAAAAGGTGATTTGCGATGCCTATATTTATTTGATGAATTATAGTTATTTGCGAGATGTTACCTTCGAATAAATATAGGAATGAAAGCGCACTGTAGGCTGATATACTGGTACTTGTGCAATGTCATCATGCGGCAAACAGCATTTCGTTCCCCTACACCTTATTTTGTGAAACGTAATCGACTGTGCTCTGGCATTTGTTGGGATTTATTCATATAAAGATTATATTTTTTACGAATTTGAACCATGAAGTGGGGATGAATTAGATACTGTAGTATATTCATCGCATGGATGCCTGCTGGAATCCTGTGGAAGTTTGCATTTGAAGGAGGAAAAATCTATAGGTTATATTCCCACCTTAAAAGGAAGAATGAGATGCAATTTGGTACGCGATACAGCCCCTTGCACTATCAAAATGAATAATAAAAATAGGCCAAATCGAAATGTAGACTAAAATGAAGATGGGGGATAAGAGGCAGGAGAGAATTGCATAAAGAGATTAAATTCCTTTTAACCTTAAATTAAAAGTCTGCTGTATAGCAATCGCCTTCCGAGATTAGATATCTTGTATGGTAGCTTGCTAAGAAAGTACAGTACACGTATAAGCGAGAACTTATGAATTTTGCATCAGTCTGCAATTCATCTATTGATGCGTCTCCTTCTCACGTGTCATCCGAGCCCAATTTCCATTGTTTTCCCACAGCCAAACTTCTTTTCTTCCAGTAATATTCAATTAATAGTTTCATTTTATAATGGTATATCCACACATCCTTATAAAAGGCACAGTGCCATGCATGGTTGATGGATGAGCCCATCTATTTGGTTATACGAAATGTATGGCAATCAATCACATTTTTTGTTGTTTGTAACCTTATCCGTAACCTATACATTTGACATGACAGGAATTTCAATTGTAAAAAGCAACTTTTATTAACCACCCGAGCAAACGCGTGCAATTCGCGGAAAACACACCCTAATATCATAAAAAATATCACGCGATTGTCCTTTGCTCGTAATGTTTCTAGTTTTATGATGTCAAGTCATGCAAGCAGACCCTAGTTTACTTTATTGTCGTGTTTTCTTTTATTGCATAAAATTAATTGAAATTTTTGAAATCAGATACTCGAATAATTCGAATTCTAATTTATCTACATTGTAGGTTAAAAAAAAACATTTTTAAAGATTAAATCAGGGTTGCTTCAGACCTGGAAAACGTAGAAAGCCTGGAATTGTCAAGGAAACTTGAAAGGCATGGAAAAGTCAAGGAAATTTGAAAACGTGGAAAAGTCAGGGAAAATGGATTTACTTTGAACTTCAGGAAATTCAACATATCAGCAATACACATAACGCGGCTAGTTATCAAGGCAGTTATCAAGAGTTGACAAACAATTATGTCCTTTCCTTATGAAATCTTATCACCTGTTTATGTATAGTAAGCAGTAATTATCATATTTCTGCCATTGTATATTGCATTTGCAGTACGTTCAGGAAATTTGTTTAAAAGCCAGGAAATTCAGGAAAAACTCAGGTGGCTTAGCGGTAAAAGCATCCACCTTGCTTTCGGGAGACCTGGGTCGCAAACCTGATTGTGGTTTTCGTGGTTTGCCACAATCGGTAAAGGTACATGCCGTGCTAATAGTTTCCCTAACAATTGGCCACGATCGCCTGCCTTAACTACCCATAGTTACAGTAACTTTACAATGCATACAATACATCTCCAACCTTAAGAGAAGAGTTCCCTTCGTGCTGTTAAGTAGATAGTCTGTATACTGCATGCATGTGTTTTCTAAAGATGCGTTTTCAGTGTAAGGGGATTACGTCCCTTATGGAATGAGCCTAATATATGCCCTGGAAGGTGCTATACACTGTATATCATTCCCACTTGGCAGTGCCAACTCTTTTCAGAGTGGTGACATTACGCTCGACATAATCGTCCTGAGTCGAGCCGTGAGTGTGATATAAGGGTCTTACTTATGCATCGCCGTGCTTACACATGGGCAGTGCATTCTATTAAAAACCGTTATTGGATTTCCAAGTAGTCAATATGTACTCTGTTGAAAATATGCTGTTAAGCAAGTTCTTGCTCTGCAGAATCGCCTTTGCAAACTCAACCACGCATCCATGAAATCAATAGTTACACGTGAATCACAAAATAGAGAAAGTAGGAGAGGGAGAAAATGCCCACATTCGGTGTTGGATATAGCAGGGCACGCATAAACATACGAAACGTCATCTTTCGATTTTTGTGATGCACTCAAAGGGTTTTAACTTTTCAATTGCCATCTTCCTACTACTAGAGCACCTTGTCCGGCCTCCAAGGATGGTTGGCTACCAATACATGTTTGTTGCATCGAAGATGTCGAGCTTAGACCAGTGAATAAACTCAGCGTGAGTGCCGTGGGATTTGGAAAATGCATTCATATGCAGAAATGAAATACGAAATATTTCGAGAAAACTGGAAGACAATCGATGGATTTCACATAGACGACGAGTAATCCCATTGTCGTTGGGTCTGGTGGCTCCAGAGACAACCTACAGCACATGGCTATGAGAATGTTATGACAACGCACTACGTACATGGCAGAAGTACTGATGCATCCGAAATCCAAATAAATCCGAATGCACCACGAGAACATCCGACTGCGGATCATCAAATTGGTTCGTAACTGGAAAATAACGAGGCATGCATTTGAATTGGAAAGAATTCAAATTCAAATCGCTCTAATCGTTCCGCGTTTCAAGCCCTCTGACCCGAGCACAGCATTTTCACTCAGTCGTAGTAAAATTGATAGCTGAAATTGAAATGCTTAATCCGTAAAAAAATGTTATCATACATGGAGTTGCTGATGTGAAGTGGTAAACGAGCTCAATATATCCAATGGAGGAAGAAGGTGACTTGCATCTGTATAAAAAAACCTTAACCTTATGATTGATCGCAAACTGTGCATATGAAATTGACCACATGCCACAGTTACCTATTGCAACAAAACGAAATTTGTTCATCAATTACGAGAAGCCATTGGAGGTAATCCAACGGTTGGCAAATTCGTTGCAAATTCTTGTTTACATCGGGGTGAGTGACATGAGAGCAGACCCTCTCTGCCCGTTGCCAACCCCTTAGCCTTACTATACGGTATCCTGCACGTTATGTAAAGTGACAGGCCTATTCCTCCGAGGGACAAACAAAATATTATTTCGTGTTGCCAACAAAACCCTTTCATCTTTTCTGCATTCCATCATCCGTGATAGATACTCGCTGTCAAGTGCCTTTATGCATCAGCCTCGCAGGCTCTTTCTCGACGTAATATTTCTGGACACTGGACAGGAATCTAATTGCGTATGGCCTTTGCCCACTTGGAATACCTCTTGCAGCTTGACCAACATGCTCGGCCATTGGACGGTTCTGTTTTACCCTCCCTACTAACAGAGAAATTCATCTTATCTGACGGGGTCCCAGGGGGCGCTGGAAAAGCCACAGTTGAACTAAGGAGGGTTTGTTAGCATGATGATAGTACACTTGCATGAAATCAATTTATATGTACCAGGTACCTTGGGAATGCGCGTTTGAATTATTTTTCCTCGGATAAATACGCGCGTGTATGAATTGAATCAAATGGCATTCGCCGGGGCTTATCTTTCTCTTCACATATGTTAAAGACCTGCAGTAAAAACGTCTATGTTGTTGGAAATTGTTTTTCGTTTCTCAAACTTCATTGAAACGTCCGCTAAATATGTTTATTCAGCAAATTATTCGCCAACATATTAATTTTAAGGTTGGTAAGGGAACTAGAGCTTGCATTTTTCTAAAACTTCTACTGCTCATTTAGTAGTAGGAAAAGTTTCTATGAGTTTATTTCGAATTGCAAGCACCAGGTTTGGTGTGCACAGCTTCGCAGCATGAAAGTGAAGTGTGAAGAACAACCCTGTCCAAGGCTTTGAAATCATTGACATGCAGTTTTTTTAGTATTGGCACCTTTCAAGATGATTGGGTGTCTTAATTCACGGCCATGCAATGAAGCTGTGCATCTGTGCATCAAACATGTCTTATAAAAAATTGAAAATAAAAAATTCACCGATTCTTTTCTATACAATGTATAGGTGAAAATGAATCTCGTTTTTCAGGCTAATATCGTCTTCCACAATTTTCAGTTGCTCTAATATTACTAACTTACTAAATACATTTTTAATACCCTTGATTGGGGGTAGGCGTACACACCCCTGTAAACATGCATTTCTTCTATACGTGCAAACAGAACCCAAAAATATTAATCTTAAACTTTCTTTGCAATATTTTGATTACAGCGTAAGATGAAAGTCGTCATTATCTGAAAATAATACTTAGTTTTGGACTCTCAATCGTTTCGCAACGGTACGCTAGGGGCCCTTAGTTGGTGATTGCATGAGGCCACTGTTTGTCCAAAATGTGAAATCCAGTTAACTGCAAATGAGCTGTATGCATGCTCGCACAAAGGGGGATTTTAGTGCAAGCTACATGCAGAAGTAATTAATTATATGACTGAAACAAAGCCTTGGTTCTGCCTGGATAACAGATAAATTGCACGGTCGTTATGAATTGTTTCAATATGCCGTACTCCTGGGGGACTAATGTGCCTGCTGCACAAATCAGCATCATTTGATTGCGTGCAACTCATCAGCACGATTTTGATCCAAAAAAGCTATAAAAACGCTGAGGAGCGAATTTAATCGCCAATTTAGTAAATGTTTCATGTACAAAATTATACAGGCTTTGCAAATTATGCATGGAAACAAGCATCGGTGTTACACGAGTAGATTGAAATATCATAACGAAGTTATGGGAGGACAGCAGCTGATTTGCGTGAATGACCCATAAAGATTAGGTAATGTTATAGGACGGCATTAAGATGTTAATTAGGGGATAATTAACGCGGGGCGAGAATATTTTCAGTTCATCTGTAATTGCCTTGGCTGGTCATTTTTGTCACTAAGATTATTCGGATGAAAAATAGAGGTTAAATTCACACTAAAATTAAACAAAGTACATTGCCCTTCACGAATTGCAAAGGAGTTTTCTTTTTTTCTACTACATGTATATATATGAATAACATGATTTGCTTGTGTTAGTTGTGTAAGTGCGTTTACGACACAAAGCAAGCATGCATATTACGGCACTAAACAATTGAAATATTTTTGGTACATTTTTAAAACTAATGCCAGGACCATTTTCTTGTGATAAGCCCAAATGTTCAAGCAAAGTCGCTCAAATTTCTTATGTTTAAATGCATGTCGAACTTTTAGGTACTCCGTGATGCAATTTTTAAAGCATTCAACTCAATTCAACTCAGTACCCTACCGTTAGTACTGTAAGTGAACACCTCTTTCGCTATAATGTAATCAATGTACAGCAGTTGCAGTTAGAAATCACAAACGTCTGTTTGGTCTTGATTTCTCAGCCTAAAGCTGCTTATAGGCAGGTAAGGTTGTCCGCAATGCCCTAATTTTTTTTTTTATGGAATACCCGTGTAGTCTACCGAAAAAAGCCATTGGATGTACAATTTCCTGTTACATGTACAGTAATTTTATTTGGAGCCGGGAAATTGATTAGTTTCTTCATTCTTTAGTGCTGACTATTCAATAAATAAACAGTTCGCAAATTAAATTGGATTTGCTGACAGCTCTTTTCATTACAATATGCAAACGAATTATTTCCTATAATTCAGCAGTTTTGGTAATACTGAACGGCAAGTGCATTAAAATTTTCATTAGCCTTAATTGAAATTGTAGCCGAAATGGAAGTGCACTATTTGTCTATTGCATAACAGATTTATTTCTTTTAAACATGCAAAGTTAGGTCTGTGCTCAAGCTAGAGCTACAATGAGTATGGGGTGTTTTTGCAGCTTTGCCTGGTGGCCTTATAAAACACCATAGCTTTGACGCTGTGGTAACGTGCAATACATAATGAACCTTGTTCATATTTGCAGTTTAGTTACAGTGGAACGAACCATGCTTAAACTATCCCTTTGCACCTTTTTATAGCAAGGAAATCAATTTTTGCGGGGGGATTCCTAAATCAATTATTAAAATTGAGTACCGTACATTTTCTCGAAACGTGAGTGTTTTTATTCAATAGTTGCATGATATTGATTACATTTTTATAAGAGCATGCTTTGTTATTAAATTTTTCCATTTACCAGTTAAAGCATTTTTTATTTCGTAGTGTATTTTTACTTGTATATCAAAGAAGAGTATTTTTTTTATAATACACTTGCTTAGAAGAATCCAAGAAATGGTAATTGCACGAAAGAGTCTGTATGGAAATAAAGGAATTTAAGTTATTCTGAAATTGAAATTGTTCTGATATTATGCAGCCTAAACAATTTTGAAATGTTCAATCTGTGAACCCGATACGAAAGGACACCCAGATGTTACTTACAGACTTTATATGCCAATGGCTTCTTTTCAAACGCAATTTTCAAAAAAAAATGTTATAGTATAACCACAAAGTGATGGAACTGGAGGTCAGTCAATCAGAGTGATGTGGCTTGTCGATTAGCGCTTCCATCCTTGTTTAGTCTGTGAGAGTCCATTGATTGTACGCAACTAGGCTAAATTAATCGCCAACAGGCGATTGGCCCCTATTGGTCGGCAGATTTGACCCAGTTCCATCAATTCGTATTTTTACTATAGTTACAAGGAACGAACTTTGGAAAAAGGTAGAAAACTCCCAAAGTTTCTTATTTCATGTAGTTGGTTTACAACCTCAGGTGATTTTTTACCGTGTAGATAGCTTTATTGGATTTAATTTTCTTTTCGACATTGTGCTTAACTCTAATAGATGATTTCTTAATTATCATGATAAACTTTATGGCTAAACTATATTTTAGTAGAGCGGCACCGCGCCATAGCCATACCGGTTAGAATGGGTTATGTTCTACTGGTAAATGGTAACTGGTAAAACACATTAGAAATGTATGTTTAATGGCTATTTTTATGGTTATTTTTCCTTAGAAATGGTTATGTTAGGTCAGGTTAGGTCAAATAAACGCCAGTTATCCGGTATCAAAGTCATACAGATTGCCAGAAATAAAGGGCATATAAAGTAGTACACTAAATGTCACCTCTGACTTAAGAGAGCTAGAAATACAGGGCAAGCCAGAGTTCACTTAGCATACCGCTCGTACTACTCAAATACGTTTTTCAAAGTATTGATTAACTGTATAGTAACTTCCTGGTATGGCACCATAAAATGACTATGTGGTTTACCCTAACATGCAAAACTTGGAGAATTATGGCCAAAGAAATGCAAGATTACGTAATTTAATGTATAAATTTTGTTATCAATATCCCTTGCCTGCTTCGTCTGCTATTTTGCAGGGAAATTTTCATGTTTTCATGAAATTCATTTATCATTGTGATATTTATCTATCGTATATGCACTTATTTTTTTTTCTTTTCTTGCCACTAGCTCTGAATGTAAATAGGCCTTTGTTTAATGGCCATATTTCATAGCACGTGATATCAATTTTTCGTCCTGAACATATGAAAGATAAGCATGCTAATTGCATATACGAGATACACAACGAACCAACCGTTCCTTAGTTTTAGCATATAGGGAAATGGCTATCAACGCTGATGACATTTTCGTTTGCTTTTTTATGACACCGGAGGGTTTATCTTTATCACATATATCATTATACGAGAGCGTTTATTAGACTTATCAACGCTTTTATACGTTTTCAACAGCGCATTTTATGGCACTTATATTGCAATATTTAACACGTAAGGGTTTTTTCCGAACATTGACCCGTTTCTTATTGTTTATGATTGCATGATCAATATCGGAATATCTCGTGATATTCCCCAAGAATTCTTTTGTGATAAACATACGAAATGCATCAACCAATATCGTGACTACGGGATGCCATCCCGAATTTACTCCAACTATTTTATTTTCACTTATTGGGCATTCTACGAGGATTATTAATCTGAAGATCTACACGTATATCCGATATTTCTATTCCGTCTATATTATATACCTTTATCAGAGAAAAATTCTTGGCATTGCATCTCTCACATCATATTGAAATCCATTTTCTATATGAATTCCATAAGGGATTTTGGCCTTATCGATGACTGTCTGGGAAATTAATGAATCCCATCACGTTTTCACTAAACGATTAGGATTGTCAATAACTGATAATATCTCGTCGGTTCGTCCCACTTTTATCAACTCAACTTCGTTTTTATACATCGCATTTTGATCAACATGCCTGATTTAGCTGTGTTAAAGTGCAAAATTTGGTGGTAAACAAATAGTTTTCGATTTACAGTACGAAAATAACTATATTTTCAAAACAACAACAAAATACCGCTGGACTCAGCAGATAACACAATAAGTGCCAATGCGTTATTTACCTAATTGTTCTTAAATTATTCTTGAAAGTAAAGCCTACTTTGCAGCATATCCTAGTGTATTTTGTTGCAAAACCATGAATATACTTCCTCTACAGTCGTGCCTCCAAATAAATGTAATTTGTAAGTTGTGACATGCATTATGCTGCAGCATAACAAGTGAGCTGTCCTGGGAAGCTTATTACGGGGGCTCAAACTTAAACATCTTATTTTACAATTTTCTATGTTCTAGACATTTACATGTATAGGGATTATTGTGACACCAAACTTGCTTTTCATTTCAACTTTTACACCATGAATGAGTAGATGAGCTTCCCTGGGAAGCTTGCTTGCTGGGGCACAAAACATAGCATGTTCTTGTTAAAGTTTGCTATGTTCTAGTTTATAGACACTACAATGTAATATTCGTATTCATAACTATGATTTAAACACAATTATCCCAACAGGCTGCTATGAAAACAAACCTGCCTTTCATTTTGACTTTTGCGCAGCCAGATTCGGCATTTTGACAAGTGTGCATCGACGTTATTTACAGAACTATTTATAGTACGTTCCCCTATCATTTCATGATTGGTACTGGCATGCGGTTTCCGCTGCCTGGTCATTTTCTTGTCTACATTGCTTCGGATGGATACCAGCCTAACCAATAACGTTTTTTTCTGTCTGCATTTTGATGTGGAAACGGCTAATCAAACGCGTTTCAACTTTCCTGAAACCAATGATATAGCTTCGAGATGAGTTTCGCTTAGCCCTACTCTTATTCTATCCATTTAGTGTGTAAACCACGTACTGTAAAATAGCAGAATTTTTAAAAATTAATCTCAGAAACACAATAATGCCTAATTATATGCCCAATTTAAGTATACCTTTAGGTCGTGTCTCGCAGCACGCAGATGTTTCATTTGTTCACACGATTTATGTCTTATGAGGCATGCCCTTGTTAATTTTATTTGCATTATTACAAACAACAGCCAATGCACCATTATAAATTACAAACAAGGCGAAATAAGTGGTGGAACAGACATTTCTCAAAATTGCCTTTACAATATGCTTCCTGGAAATGAAAATCTTCATGCTCGAGCATATTGGCAAGCCGCGTGGAATCGATCAAGACCGTCGTTTTGACTTGCATGGCATACAGTGTACTGTATATGAAATTTCTAAGAAATGAATGCCTTCGTCGACTCGTAAAAAATCTTTCTACATGTAGTTGTTAATAATTTTTAATTTAATAAATCTGGGGAGTTTGACTTCTATTCATTTGCACGTGGATGATTGATTTCTAATTATTGATCTCAGATAAAAATTTAATCATTTTAATTGGTTTTCATCCTTACATTAATTGATATCTTGAGTTTCAAAGCTTTCAACACAGACTGAACACAAGATAATCAGAATCGATTTTTTAAACATTTGCAGTCAGTATTTACCACATACGATTTTATGAAAGTGCAATTTATTTATTTGAGAAATGCAGTGGTTCACCCTGTGGATCAACAGTTCGACTGTATGAATGAGAGATGCATTATATTAAATGTGACACATTACAATATCAGAATTAATAAAATCCCAAGTTGCATTCGGGCAAAGTGTACGTTATACACAAATACGGTCGTATCTAGCATATGAACTCCATTTCAAATGTGCATCCTTAAATTTCCGAAGTTGAATCAATAAATGCTTATCGCTCTCCGGTCTCATGGGAGTCAAATTTGCATATTTCCAGATATGATTCGAAAAGTTCATTCAAAAACACTGCAGAATGCACAATGCTAACACATAACGAAGTTATCTCACTTGAGTTCAGTTTTCTTTTGAAATTGCGCTTAACACTGATCAATAATTTGGTGTTATGATAAACTGTACCAGAAACACATTGAGCTTTTCCCTTCATCTATAAACTCCTTCTTCGATAAACTCCTTCTTCGATAAACTTTTTCTTCGATAAACCTTTTTTCTTCCAAAATTTGGTCTTTGTAGCTCTTAATAGTTATATTAAATCACATTTTTAATGAAAGTTGGACATTATGACCTGTACAGTAGTTCATCACATGTACTGTGCACTCTTACCCTGTAACCAACAATAGTGTGTCTATGTTGTGTTAGCATGGTTTTATGTGTGAAAATAAGTGATGAGCTTGGCGGAACCCTTGGTCTCTGAATGGGACACCCTTGTTCGTGTCACCATTCTTATAGTATACGATCAAAAAATCTTTGTATATGTCGGGGTTATGATTCAAGATAAATATGTTTAGCATTGACATTGAAGTGAGTGGTTCATTATGAGAGAGATAAACTGCTGCAACTTTCACTGGTAGTAAAATGTCTGATATGGTCAATCCTATAATGCGACTTAGAAGCTGATGACTTATGGATAGCATCACTTGATTTGACACAAAGTGATGGGGGAATTTGGTATCAATAAACTACGAGGAAATGCGCGCATCATGACGCATGCAAAACATGATTGCTCTTCACCAAATCATGTTTGATGAAATGGGCGATATTAAATAGCGTTTTGTCTCGAAGGCTAATGGAAACTGGGTTTGACCAAGTCAAATAAAAGCATAGAGCATGTAAAAGTGCTCGCAGAAATAACAGTAATCCAGTTAATTCAAATGAGCTTTTTCATTAGCACTTAGTTTTTGCACTTAGTTAGTGCAACTCGAGTGTGCAAAGCATAATTTCCGACGTAAGGGGCAAATAATAATTTGTAAATGAAACTATAATGAACTCGTAACTTAATTTTATGGAATAAGTGCATTAAGAAAATGAAAGAAGTTACCTACATTTTAAAAACAATTTCATAACATTATCTTCAACTTTTTTTTTTTTTAACACACTTTTGAACCACATTTAAAGAGTCACTGTTTTAATTTGAGAGACTGTACTAGTAGTGAAGGATTTTTAATTGCTAATTTTGAAAGACATGTTGATTACACATCAGACAATGCACATTGGACATCTCTATTGTATTACTAATACAAATAGTCTTATAACTACCTTATAGCAGTCTTTCTACGGTGAAACGCAATTTTCACATCATTTTGATCTCGTCGAGATCGGAATAGAGAAATGTTGTGTTATCGTTGCCTGTTGATTGAATGGTCCCTTATAGGACGTTGAAAATGTTTATGCTGAAAACCTGTTATTGGCGCATTGATGGTATTAAAGCTCTGAGAAAGGGGATCGGAGCTGTAGGATGTCACTTATTTTCAGCTATTTGATCACCTGATAAATTGTCAGGAGTGACAATATGGCAACTTCAATCTCATCATCAGATTTTTTCTCTCAAAGTTGAAGGTTTTATTAGATTCAGCTTACATCCTTTTTTTCGGAAAATGAATTGATACATACTCTGCGAATTATGTGCATGTCTACGTGAAATGGAAGCACACACATATTTGAGACTTTCGCATTCATTAACTGTGAAAATGTTATTCGAATATTGACAGTTTTGTTTAGAAGTGGTGCCACTGGCATTAATTACTGAGTAAATTAATCAGAAATGGTCATTCATTTCGTTCATTCATTTGATACCTGATTAAATTGAGGATATTTAAAAAAAAGATGCTCATGAAGTAGTACAAGCATTTTCACAAAATAAGATGTATATGCGCACTGTGTATGCGCACAATAGTAGTTCAATAAAAACAATTAAATTCTGTTAAACCTTGAATTACATACATGTTTGTAGGCACTATCTGTACAATTTTACACTATATTATTGATTCCTCGCTGGTTCATTGATTGTCACTTGCACTTAGTGCACATTTCCTATCAGATAATTTCAGTTTAAACAAAATGTACTTCTGCACAATTTATAAATTTTTAATATTATCGTTCCTTTTGTCTTTTCAGAGAATGCAAGCTTTGAGAAGACCCCCGGCTTTATACCCTGCCTTAGTGTTCCTCACGTGTATTATTTGTTATTTAAATTCATTATCTTGTGGCTTCGTCTTCGATGATATGTCAGCAGTCAGGGATAACAAAGACTTGAGACCTTCCTCACCTATCATGCATTTACTTTGGAACGACTTTTGGGGCACACCAATGCACAAGGTAAAATATAAGACAACATATATTGCCATCATTATTTCAATTGCTCTTCTGAGCGCATCATCACGCACATCACAGTAACGTCAGCTGGAAAAAAATTACCTTAAATATAGGCCTAATCCATAAATTGTGAAAGTATTAAAGCGTGTTCTTTCTTTACATTTTGCATGATTTATTTTCGCTGGCAGCATTAGATTTATGCACGAGTTTTTTGAATCAAATGTCCTGACTGGCATGATTTCTTTGGAGGCCAAGAAATCGCCCAGCCATTCAAATAGGATTATCAGGTGATCAAAGAGATCATTTCTGAATGGTATAATATTATGGTACGCAATTGTGCTGCATGCACCAAGCCATTTGAACAGTATCAATGGCCACATAAATCATGCAAGACGACCGTTGTTGAATCAGCCATTTTCCTAGTTGTAATGATGTGGACATAATCACTGCGAAGTGATTTTGCCAGCCAGAGTCATATCATATATGTATATTTCCATATTGAAGGAATAGGACGTGTGATTTTTTTCATCGAAATTGATATTTCATTCGATCAGACGTGCGAATTTGGATATGCTAAGCTAATAAAGATATCTGGAAATGTGGGATAATAGTCATAGCAGTCGAGCATTTCAATAGATGACCTATTGCGGGTCTCCAGGAGTGTACGTCACACCTGTTCTTGACACCTTGTATTGCAAATCCAGCGAGTTTTTAACCTAGAAACCCTGCAGTTATCTCAATTTACTTTCAAACTTGTGTAGTCTTCTGTCAGCGGTATACAAAAGCTTGACCATTCTACACATTTTCATAGAACAGTTTGACATCTGTAGAATCCATTTTTTGCACATAACTCAAAAAATTAAAAAATGACCTACACCTCCATCCCTTTCACCCCTTCAATTAATCATTGCTTCATAATGATTAAATATGTGTTAAAAATTCATCTTTTGATCATTACTATATAAATGTACACTGTTAAGTAGCTTTTTTCATACTTCTGAATATCAAGTACTGAATTCACAAGAGCAAAACTGTATGATATTGTACATTTGTGAAAGTATTTCTTTGACAAGAATTGCTTCTACGAGCGTCCAAGCATCTATTTTCCTTCCAATATGGATTACGAAGTCACGTACATTATATTTACAGACTGCAACCGAACAACCACACTGACATTACAAGTTCACATTTCACATCGATACGTCTCCTAATACGTTTTGGGCTTACAAAATTGTGTTTCGGCATTATGTTATTATTTCATCTTTTTCGTGTCTAGTGTCCATTTTAAGCCTCAGGCACTTGTTATATCAGATTGTAGTAAAACTGGAAGTATATGTCCGCTCACTCATCAATTTTATCGGTTTAAACCACCTGGCGTTCACTGTCATCTTAAAATGACATGTCTATCTGCCATCATTTCAACTCAAGTGTTGAAGAAGGCTGTATTTGGCAGTGTAAATGCCATGATTTGGCTTTCCATCTTCTTGCAGTACTGCCGATTATCTTGTAAGGAATTAAAATTAAATAATCGGATTTTCGTTGAAATCTGTGTAATCCCCGTTGAATACTTGTCAAATTGAACATTTGGTAATGACATTGCGTGTCGATAATATCTCTGGATGTCATACACTTGCAAAATCAAAAATTAAGAGATTTCAGCTATATTCGCATTCTAAAGAGTGACGACAACGTGTTTGTCTCTTACAGGAACAAAGTCACAAGTCGTACCGTCCTTTGTGTGTCCTCACATTCCGATGGAATTATGCCATTCATCAGCTGGAGCCAATGGGGTATCATTTGATCAACATATTACTACATGGCGTCGTATGTCTGGTGTATATGAGGTAAGTTAGCCACCAGTTCTTCCATGGCTCTCTTTTGCTGTTAATTACAGGGTGGGACAGAAGTCTGTTCTGGATGAAAAAGTTGCATATGGCCATATATGGGGTTCTATACAGTACATGTACATGTATGTCATGCATGAGCCACTTGTGGTCATGTGTGAGACCATAATCATGACTTTATATTGAAATCTCTAACAATGGAAGTTTAGATTAGATAAAGCCATTTGGCTGCATATGTGTCCACATATGGAAAATGTGTGGCATGACTACATATATTTGATGAAGCCATGTACATGTATGCACTATATGTACTGAAATGTATTGATTCCAAGTTCTCTGTACCAAATGTACTCTAGCCAGTATCTGTAACATTAAACTACACTGTAGTGCCATTTACTGTTAAAATTATTTTATATGGCCACATACAGACATGCATGTGTGACCATGTACATTTGTGGCTAATTTCTTGTCTAACCCAACAACAACAACCCAACAACAGGGAACTCATCCCTTGTGGTAGGATTATCCAGATGTATTGTATATTTATGTAGGGGCAGTTAAGTAGAGGAATAGTGGCGCTTGTGGCAGATTTGGAGGGGAAATATCCCAGCATTTGCCTGTATTGATTGTGGGAAACCACGAAAACTACGTTGGGGATAGCCGACCCGATTGCAAGGTGGATGATATCACTTAAGCCACCTGCTCATTGACTTCTTATACATTTCATTGTAAATGGTCAATAGACCACACCAGCTAAGTTCACAATAACTATAAATAGCATATTTCGTGTTCTAACGTCAACTTAATATTCCGTAAAACTCCGACAGTCTGTCTAGCTCTTACATAATTTAATTTTACCAAATTTAGGTCTAGACACACATTGAATACTTTTCTCAGCTGCAGTACAAGCATTGTAATAGGACTAAAAATCGACATTGCAATTTCTTCGAAATTATTCAAAACACCAAGCTACTTTATACAACTGTCTCGTGTTTTTTCGGTTCAATTTTCATTCGAATTATCATTTATTGAAGATTTTTTGAATTTTTGTTGACATACTGTAAACTGTGCATTAAGATGTTATGCACGAGCATGCCTATACCAATTTCAGTGCGAGGATTTGTATTTGACAAATACAGTAAATGCTGCGAATGTAATCCTACGTGCATAAATATTCAAATTACCAATAGTTGCTGTAGTTTTAGGCTCCTAGAAAATAGGACGTTTTGTTATTCGTTCGAGTGCCTCCTTATTTGTTCTGACATCTGAAAATGAACAGCCTTTCTACCACTCCCAAGCGCATAATGCAAAATGCGGAATTACAATGAACTCTTTGATTGTATTATTTATTTTGTTAAGCAGGTTGGATGACAAACAGACGAATTTGCATATATTGTCAAACTCGAAATACATTGGATTCTAGAAAATAAACAAGATCGAATGAATAAGCACCCGTGAAATTAAGATAGGCAATTGTTTCTCTTAATAAGTGCTGTCACCTCCGCCTTTTCATTAAAAGTAAAATATAAAATCAATTATCGCTTAAATGAACTGGTGATTTTGTAGATTCTTGGTGAATAAATAAACGCTCGCAAAATTACGTATTCATGAAAACTGCCATAAAGGCTAACATCTACCAGTATATTAGAGTGCATACTGCAATATTAAACCGATAGCCGATAGGTATATAATATCTAATCCTACCGTCATCATTTGGTCCCCTTCTCTAATGACCTACAGTAATTCTTGAAAAGCCCTTATCAACGATTTTGCTTTAAACATTTTATATTGAGCCAAAACTGTTCAATTACTTTTTATTTCCACTTTTTGTAAACATTGAAATTTATTCATACATTTTTTCGGCTGAATTTTAAAATTCCTTCAACAAAATTTAACGCTTGACGTTTTGCACATGTACATATTTGACTTGAAAAACTATTAAGAAATCCAAGTTGCAATCAACGTTGTTAATTGAAGTGGCCGAAATCTAAGCAAGAAATTTTCCATGAAAAGTTATAAACCAATGCCAAATTAGGTATTCTAGCATTAAGCAGCCCACTCGAAATTTGCTTTATTCGAATTAGTTTACATCTCTGTGGATAACAAAGAGGAAATTAATACGGACTCTCAATTCCCTCTCTTTCCCTCTCAGTGCAATCGAAATTACAAAGCTACCTAATAAATTTCAATCAATTTTCGTTGGCTGGCGCTGGTGCGCCACTCTACGGCGAATAAAAAATAGGCAAGCTTGTACGGTTTGTTGTTAAGCCTTCCGAGTAATTTGTTTCATTAATTGATGCGCTCCACATTAGGGAATAGCATTTTCAAACGATCAATGTATACGCCCACATAGAGTCAGTGCATGCGAGATGTGCATTAGTTAAGTCCAAACCTTTCGTTCATCATTAAAAGTAATAATATCGCACACCGGCCTCGAGCTAATGATTGATCCACATTCGCTCGGGAAAACCTTTACCTATAGAAAATACTTCAAATAACTTCACGTTTTGCCTCTGACAGTAATTGGATATTTGAAATCCTTTTCCTGCACGCTAATGAAAACGCTATTCGGCAAACAGAGCGATTCGGTAAAGCTAATTCAATTGAAAACCTACATTTTAAACAGTGAAATGACTTTTTTTCTTCGATTCCCGTTGTGCATTTAACCAATAATGGGCTTTAGCATTAACTCACATTTGGTGGCAAACAATGGAATCAATGACGTCAACGTTTCCTAGCATTCTTTAGATTAAACTATTTCTTAGACATCCTGTAATACCCATTTTCTGAGCATAAACTGATTCGATTATTGAACAATTACCAATCACAAATCTGCAATATGGTACCAATATTGTTAAAAGTGATCAGTCATGATCTTATTATAAAAAGTAATTGCAAAAACAGCTAAGAGTGATAAGGACCAAATTTTGGGAAAACGTTTCTGGACTACTAAAGTTTTTGAAGTTACTAAAGTCTTTGAAGTTCCACTTAATATTGATCGTTGATTTGGTATAATGTAAGCTATTCCATAAAACACATTGAACTTTTTATCTACATATAACTATAGACAACATTTTCGAACTCCCCATGAATCAAGGACGTGAAATAAGAAACTTTATTGAGTTTCTCAACAATTTCCCCACAGTTTTTAAAAATAGACTTTGTGACAACCCTTTATTTCCTACAAAATATTAATGTGACATCCCGTATAAAGGTTTGCCAATCGTATACGTATTATAGGGTGCTTCGAATTCATCTATCCGAAATGCTGATTAATGCTATAAAAATAAACATCGGCCAATGCACTTATCCTTCAAGCTTTATTATTGATTCAAATTAACTTCGAGTTAACTGGATTCCCCTCCTAATTTCAACAAAATCAACATTGTTTAGGGGTGTTGAGTCTCCGGGGGCACATTGTCCCAACAACTAAAGCTATTTAGCGATGCTAAAGTAATTCGGCAATAAAAATTGATGTAAAAATATTTGCTTATGGGCTTGATTGGAAGCTTTTATAGACATACCATACGCAGCACACCTCTCGCTATATTCACCGAAAACATTAATTTTCCCATCAGATATGAGCGTGGCTCGAGTACTCACATTGCTTCCTTAGATAGGCACTCAAAATGTTATTAGAAAAATAGTAAAAGCTATCTTAAAATTGCCACTTAAGAACATTTTAAGTTAATTCATTCTATTAAAATAAATGGCTGTTGACTTTGGATGAGCGCGCCTTCTCTCCAGTTTGTAAGGTTAAATGGATTTTGGAGCTTGCATGCTTGAAATATTGAATGGAAAATGTTTGGTATAATTAGAGAATGAATAATATAGCATCCAGCGTGAGCTTCGCAAATACTTTACACAAATGGTGTATGCAGAATGTTGGGCACGAGGTTTTTGTTTAAATATTTTTCTAACATTTTAATAAAAAATGCCGCATTCAGTTGGCGAGAAAGGTTTCACTTGAAATTGCTGAATTCACCTTCAGGCCTTCAAATTGGATTTTTGATATTAGCTTAATGGTCCAATTTGGTGGGCTCATCGAATCCCGGCCATTTGTTTTCCTTTTATACAAGATAACAGGATTTAATGATCTAAGTTTATGGCCAAGTGATGATACCATAATTTTAATTTTCAGAAACTTTGGACAAAATCCATCATTATACTGCTGAAATATTTAAAAAAATATGTTCGCAATTCAAACTTTGTTTATGGCTTCAATGGAGGAGAGGGGAAAGGGTTTAAAAATGATGAAGAATGCTAACATAGAGAAATGGTTCTAAAATCACGAAGACATGTCAATACTTGAACACCCCCAGCTAGTCTCTACGGTAAACACACATCTCCATTAAAACAGTTTGTATCGATCTTTCTTTTTTGCAAAACTAGTAATTTTTCTTATTTCTAAAACCTAAAATATATTCCCTACAAATTGAAAAAACTATTCTGTTGGCTCATGGCAGACTGTAACGAGCTGCAAGTGAAACTTGAACATCGATACTGTTTACTTCAAATCGTCCCGAGGAATCTAATCAGCTCAGATGATTGAATCGAATTTGAAAAGAAATAAGAAAATTACTGGGCGAAAGTAATGGAAAATTTTATATGGCTTAGGCTGGATGCGGTTACATTAATGTTGAAAAAGAAGGCTTCAGTTCTTTCAAAGCCTTGATGATTGCCGATGCGACCTAATATAATCTATGTAGCAAAGTTAACTCTTGCTTATACTTATTCCCGGCAGTGAATAATTAAACGCTATTATGATTTTGTAGGTTTTTTATTGGCTTATTAAATGAAGACGTGTCTGTTCACATTACTTATCCCAAAGCTTATTAAGAAAATGGGCATCCTACGTAAATCGTTCATTAGTAATCGGTTTAATTTCAGTTAACGATTTCGTGCTACCCTTCGGATATATATTTAATGCATCATTACCTGTAATTTACTATTGCGTATACTTATCCAGTTTACTTTTATTTCATTATTACGAGCCAAACCACGTAATTTTAAAATTGAATAAGCTTACACATGAATAAGTTTACCCTTAAATTGAATGCTATCTACTTTATACTCGTTCTCATAAGTAAGAATCACAGCCTGTCTGCCATTGGCTTGTAAAATCACTATGGTACAGCTGTTCTCTTGATGGTAATTGTCGTTTCCGAGCAGTGGTGTCCTAATGACGTCGAAACATTAAATGTTTGAAAATTTTAACAAATTAATTGCAATGTAATCAGCTAAGCACATCAAACCTTCTGAGCCCTGATAAAAGGCATACCCTAGTTACAAACATGAATTTTGTAAAATGCGTTCAGAATTGCTTCGGCCAAATTTTGGAAAAGGATGAAGAACTTTCAAAGTTTTTTATTGGCACTCTCTAGCTGTGCCAATAAATTGCACGTCTTTAAGATTATTCTATCTTATTTTCAAAATTTGGTCTTGTAACTAATTTTTGTGATATAGGTTATGACTTAATTGATGAGCATGCTGCATTTAATATTCAAGAGCCTTCGACTAAAATTAATATTCCAATAAAAACACAATGTCGTGAATAAAAATTGCATTATCTGCAGTTGCATCCTGTACATGTACACCAGATACTTAATCATGCGCATATTGCCATCATTGACTGCATGTAGCTTATTGATCAGGTTTTTTTGTTGCGAAAACAAGATATTACATTGAAGGTCGGTTGGTATTAATTTATAGTAAACAACTAAACTATGCTGGTTATAGTGTTTGCTTATCCAAATGCGCAAATGTCCCCCTGCAATGTATTACGACTGTGTGGTCACGCATCTTTCTTGGTTTTATGTTTCTGGACAAAAAAAACATGGCATTGCTGCACGTTTCGTTCAGCAACATACAGAAGCAAGCTAACAAGCTATCAGTAATCATTAATAAAATGTAGATTCGTGCTTACATCCCTTGACAGCAACGACGTTCAAGCTCACGAAATCGTACAAAAACAAGTACATATTACAACACAAAATTAATTATTCTGTATGGGGTATTGTCCTATAAATATAGGACGACACAGTGTGTCTAGCATTACAAAATTATTAAGACAATAACAATAATTTAAAAAATTATGTTTAAAGCCATACTATTAATTCTCAAATATTTATGGCATGCTGTAGAGCTGATAAAATCTAAATCATTTCGAAATTTTAAAATGACGGAAAGTTGTCTTCACCGCTGCCTTCAAGTTGTGTTCAATATCAATTTTTCTAAACCCAAACGCAAATTTTAGCATAAACATCGCTTTTACTCAGTAACAAGTAAAAAAAACGATGTTCAAGGTGATCATAATGTGATTTAGTTACGACAACTGCTGACATATTGTTGAGTGGAGGTGAAAATCGCGAAAATGTGTTGACACTATTTGAACGCCTTTCTAAAGTGTATTTAAGTAATATGTCCACCGCTAACATATGATGGTCCAAAAATGAAATGATAAACTTCACACATTTAGCAGAATATTCATTTCGCATTTGTAACGAATTTACCGAATATGTATTCATGCAGTGTATCGATATTCTAGGAAGATATCTAAGCTTCACTTCGTTCAACTTCTTCATGAAGGGGCCCTCACTCTGTATTTGATGGAGTTCAAGCCAAGCATAATCGAAATATTGGCCTAGTACGAGTGTAGCGATACAAAATGATATAATATAGAAGGCAAACTCAGTCGTGCCGAGGATTTCATTAAACGAGCTTCAGCAACTACATGCTGGGAATATGTGAATAAAACCAGCTCAATCTTAAAAAGGAAGGGAAAAGCGACGATCAAAATAACAAAATTCGACTTTGAAATGCACGTGTTAGAGACAAGCAAACTGTCTTCAACGTGAGATGAGTTTACATCAACTATACATCACGTGGCATCCGAGTGCAAAAACAATATCCGAAATTGTGTTTCTGTTGGAGAGTGACTAGACACTGTCCCAATTGAAACGATTTCGAATTTTCTCCTCTATTTTTCAAAATTCGCAGAATAATCAACGAATGAGACGAATAATATAGTTTTCAGACCGAACGTATTAAGCGAAGGTGACACTTTCAAACGTAATTCTAGCATCCATTCTATAAAAAAACCCTATGCGACCCTACACACGTCGTACCATATTGCATAATATATGATGTTGAGCCATCAAGATTATTGAGAAACTATATTGAATTTATACGTCTTCGTAAAGTAGATAAGATTCGATCCCAGTCCCAAAGACAGCTCGCAGTGTCTCTACAAGTGTCAAGCATCAAAAATCTATTTCTAATGGATCGCGATGCAACGCGTCATGCAGTTAACAATACGAAGCTTAACTTCCATAAAAACATAAAAATAAACTTATAAGCACATACTGGAAGAAATTCTAGTTATTTTAAGTTCTCCTTCCCCTGAGAACACCTTTTGCTGTATCGATACTGGCATCATATACATGGTGAAACATGAATCAGTTGATTTCAAAAATATAATGAACTTCATAACAAAGCAGCAAGGACCTTAATGTGGTTTAAAACCATAACTGATGCGTTCATCAATAAAAATATCCCAGATATCTAAGATCATGACTTGGAAATCAAGCAGTATCAGGGAAAATAATAAAGAATTAAAAGCATGGTCACCCTTATTTATAAAAAAGAACGCTATATAGTTTGAGGCATACATTGCCATGTGAAAGTTGCATCGACAGTTAATATACAAAGTAGTGTATATCGTTATGCATCATACATATAAGCTGCATGTGATCCAGAAATTAAGTCTAGCAGTCTATGGATTCAAGCAGCCCTTGCATAAGAAAATTCTTGGTCGAAATTGCTCTATAAATATAAAGAATACTGTACATAATTTTCTAATTTGTAATTTCACCCTATACATGTACCAAAGAGGCAAAGAAGTAAACTGCAACCGCAAACGATGGCTGCGGTGAGAAATTATGCGGTTATCATTTTGGATGTACATTTTATGTTTCCAGAGCAGGCATCAGCTGGGCACCTAACCTGTATATGCGCGCACATTTAAATTTATGGCACCGGTGTTAAATTATCCCCCACACGTAGAAATATAGCACAGTTCACAGTTCACAGCATTGGAAAATCCATCGTATTTATCAGTGCTCCTCAGCGCCGTATCTTTAAAGTAGCGAGTGGGCTGGCGAAATGGAAAAATTATATCGAAATCTTCGTAGGACTTATATTTGCATCTAGATAAAACCACTTTACGTAAGCTTACAGATGCGAGCAACCACCAGTACGACTTTCCCGAGGCAATACTATAGAGGGGGTCACCCAGAAATAGCATCTCCCAAAAGAAGCATCAATTTGTAGATAGGTTACTTGCCGGATTGCACTGACGCATTTATACTGTACATGTTTGTATACACGCCACTATTACAATACTTCAGTCTTTGATACGTCTTTAAAGGCGCAACCATATAGCGCCCGGAAGCTAGTGAAATACCCGCTAGCGGGTAAAATGCATCTAACAGTGACAAAGGTCTATTTCCTAGCATTCAACATGACCTTTTGCTATGAGAGACGACCATTGTCAGATGCATTTTACCCGCTTTGCTCGCATTTCGCTAGCTTTTGCGCGCTATCTGGTTGCGTCTTAACTTTTATGTATTTAACCGAAAGCGTCGTAAAATGTTTTTTCCTTTATTTCTTTTATGGTTACGACGTTCTGTTATATTCAATGGCCATAGTCACTGCAACCGACATATATATTATATGGAAATGCATGTACTTGTTGGGGATGGCGGGCATATATCCAGAGCCTATCCAGCGTATACAGAAGAAGAAAAGTGCATGAAAAAATAGTGGACCAATTTGCATTTATTTGTCGACGATAAACCCGTGAGAACAAAGTTAAACGTCCCTGCGCTGTAATCCAAATGTACAGACTTCCAACTGAAAATTGTCTTGTGGGTGCATTCGATGCAAGAATCCAAACTATCTCATTTCGTGTTCATGGTAAACCAGTCGAATTCGTGCTTGTAAGCAACTTATCTAAAACAAATTTATCAATTGTGTACTAAATCACAATATTTGTATTTTTACGAATACAGAATTGTATTCCGATATGAATGTCACAAGATGTCACTTCGTGTGCCTAGCACCATTTTATCACAATAGGAATGGTCTATTTTTGGGTTTGCCTCCTTGTATGGGGTAATAAGATTGATTGCAAGTTTAATAATTGATAACACATTGCAGCAAAAGGAAGAATATGGACGATCTAAGCGCCACATAGCGAGCTACTTCTAATTCAAGTGTTTTTTTGAAAGCTTCAATGATGCTGCATACCTCCCAGCAGAAACAGTTTGGCTTACATTATATGGACACACATATTGCCACACTTTGTCAATGCTGTAAACAAAATCAAGCATCAAGCATCTTCTGCAAAAATCATGTGAATTACTAACATGGTCCTACAAGGATCGCCTTCCTCCACTAATATCAGCTCAGCTTCTGAACCCAAAGTTAATTCAGGTAAATGCACATGTATTTCGTGCATAGTGTCATTGTTGTCTGGAAGTCGTTGACTGACAGAGCACTTAGATCGCCCTTGGGATGAACGAGGCGCTTTGTAAGACATGACTAAAGGGTCTTAGGAAATCGGTACACAAGGTCTTGGCCTGACTTGGCCTGACTGTTTGCTCCTTTACACCGTCCAGCAATTGCCGTTAAAACTATTTGAAGGCCCAAGTGACAGGATTTGCCAGTTGATGTTCATCAAAGCAGCTTAAGGGCGGTCAACGATCTCCGACTTAGTCCATTCAGCCATTTGTTAGATATATGAACACTTGGATGGTAGGCTGGGGGAATGTAAATAGCTGCAGTACACATTGCTTGCCTGCTTGTCACTTTTTTATTTTTCCGATTATGCCACTACACCTTGTCTTTTCATAAAGGATAATCGCCTTGGTTATACAGTCGAACTCCTGTTCTTGCACTATGGGCACGCTATCACTGAAATTTTAGCTTTCTGACGATAGAAACAGGATACTCAAGCATGCATCCTGCATGCATACACTAAAAAGCCAATCTATCTATCGACATTCTTGATTCAAATGGCCAATGTACTTATGTGTGATTTTGATAAAAAAAAATGTCTCCATTCGATATTTTTTCGATCAATGATTATGTCATCACTGAGGAGGGGGATGGCTGACAATTATAAATGCTGACATAATGGGAATAAAAATACTACAGCTAGGTCAGTCAGATCCGGTAAGGTATTCATTTTCGCTTTACAAATCGTTAAGAGTTCATCAAAGTAATTGACTTGCCTACACCATTTTCAAATATGTGGAGTCTTATAGAACTCGATGTCAAAATCACAGTTCACACCATGAACTTAGGGCCAACATGTTGCCCGAGCGTCTAAACAGCCAAATCTACCTTAAGTTTTGAGGAAGGTGTTGCCAGAGTTGATGGATGATGTGCCACTGGCTATTTTCCTACATATGTGGTTACAACACGGTGGGGCACTATTCTACTTTTCATTAGATTGTCTGGAATACTTGACGGAATCCTTTGCAGGGTGTCGGATTGGATGCAGAGGTCCAGTCGCTTGGCATGCACGGTTACCGGATTTGACCCCAATGGATTTTTTCCTGTGGGAGCACATAAAGAGCCTTATTTACACCACTCCAGTGGAGTCCGAGGAAGATCTGGCGGCCAGAATTGCATTTGAACACATCCAGACCATACCAGGCATCTTTCACAGGCAATCGTTTATTTGGCCTTTAGCGTCGTGGGGGAGCATCTCCGACTATGAGTTTATTGGCAAATATGTTCACAGATGACACCCTACATCCCCTAAAAGTTTGTAACACATGCACATATTAACTCCCTGCATGTTAAGCATGTAAATTTATAACACCTCTAGTAACCCCCATATGAAGACGTTTGTCGCTTTAGAAACATTTGTAACATTTGGCGTATAATTGTGCAAGTCCTTCAACCAAATGGAACTTTTTAACAGATCTCGTTTCAAGCACTTGGTGGATCAAGTGTAATTTCATTAATGTAGTAGATGTCTGTAGGAAAGTGACAGCCACGACCACAAACATTGTATTAGGATAGGTGGCAAGAGTGTTGCCTCCATCGAGAATTGAGAGTGGGTGGGTCTCAGTTACCCAACATGCAAAACAATGCCTGATAAGTGTTCCTCGTCAAGAATTCCAACGAGGAGGAGAAGAAGGTGAAAGAAAAGCTAAACACAATGTATATTGAAGGGCCTAAAGGTGTCAGTGCCCCTTCCCCATTGCATACTGAGATTCCCGAGAGATGGGTCTTGGGAACCTGATATATAAGCCACGTTACATTTTTTTTCCCTTGCTGACAACTTATCATCTATTTTATGCAGGCAAGTGTTGACACAATGACACCTGCATATCCCTCATACAAAATTAATTGACCCTGACAATTGGGCGTACAATAAGGTTCATCACGCTTTTTATACGCCAAGGCGTTGCCGAGATGGCTTTCGTGTCAAATACGTTACAAAGAGGCGTTCATTGTTACACTTCACATCCCAGATTTGTGATATACCCACTTGCGTAGCGTATAAATAACGACGAGATGTGCAACGCCTGCTCATTTTAATCTGAAAAACATCCCGTGTTCTAGCAAACTTCAGGTTGTTTCATCAACAACGACCTTGTTTACCTCACTGCTCCTTCGCACCGTCATTTATTTTCAGCAACTGGCCGGTGTCAACGTTGTCACAATTAGCATGAACACATTTTTCACGCTCGAAAAATAATAAAATCGCTTCTAGCTCATCGATCTTGCCCACAATCAAAGTTAAAATTCGTTGAATATGTCTATATACGGTATATTGGTATACATGGCCATGACCATGTATGAACCATTTATCGCCATACCTATCATATATTCATATAATATATGTATAGTATGGCTGCATACATTACAACATATATGGCCACATAAGGAATACATGTATGTGTTTTGCGATTACATGGATTTGGTTAATATGCTTAGATATACTGTATATGCTGCAAACATGGATATGTAATGGCATTGCATGTACCACATACATGTAGTTTTATACCCAAATATTATCATTAAGTTGTAAAAACGTACGACAAAAATGAGGATGAATTGATGCCTACTCAGACATAAGGAAAGAAAGCTTTCATCCAAATCTCCCTAGCTGAAACAGCTAGCAACTAGGAATTGGGTTTCCACGCACATCAACAGACAATGCACATATCGACATCGCACTCTTCTAATCTGGAAACTTTCTTCTGCCCAAATTAAACTTGAAGAATTCGTTTATTTTCCGGGCGTTCAAACTGTGTGATGCAGAAAATCCTTTTTCCAAAAGAAAAGGGGGTATACATATTCCGTTCTATTGGCAAATAATGCTCGGATGGATTTTTGCCGGAGTGTGTTAACGCCAAACAAAGCGCACAAAACGCGTGAAGATTCTTTGTTCAAAAGGTCAGCTTAATTGTCTTCGCTGCCTCCAGAATGCAGTCTATCACGCACAATGGAGCGGTGCAATTATCACAAATGCCCATCTGAGCTCGGGTGCCTTGAAGATTGATTATTGGCACTATAGAAGACGCACAAAAAGACGTCCCTACAATGCAATGCATACTTTGCACCCAGCTCCTGGTCATGGACGACAAGCGTCGCAAACTTCACTAAGTGCATTAGAATGAGAAAGTTACGCAGTTTCAGCTGCACTGTTGCAGGGAACAAATATTTGAAAATTTAGAAGAACTGGCATTTTTTTTATTGTATCTATTTGGTTCAGCAAGGAGCACCAACAGGCGGTGCTGCAAGCGCTGCCTCACTTCATGTGAACCAAACACAGTATAAATGAAATTAATACATAGGAAGTTCTACTTTTTTCAAAAATAATGTCCTCGTAACTGAACGGTTTTTAACTATAATCATCCTGCATACGTCAACCACAATCGAAATACCTACGGAATACTTATTTCAATTGAAAATCGTCACCAGATTGCGCGTTTTTCCATTTCCAACCTATCCCAATGTCAGGCATTTGTACAGTTAGTTGTACATGTATGCTGCCATCTTTGCCGCTCATCAATGCGCTTCATCAAGATCCCCTAACCCCAGAAGCTTCAGACGAAAGTTTCCCCAAGTTACAAAAATGCAGAAACGGCAAAAAGAGATTTGAAAAGCTAAAGTAGCTCGACAGTTTCTATGTTTCAATTACCTTTTATTAGCCTTCGAGCCGTTGATTTCCAGTCTGGCGTAACACGCGCCCCTTCAGCACCCTGGCAGATGTCACGTGTAACGGTGTAAGCAGCTCCAACTAATTAATTCCACATCCAGCTATTTGAGAAAAAAAGGACAAAAAAATACATTAATTCTAAAATAACAAAACGTTGTTAGACACGAAAGCGTGAAAATTAATCGAACAATCGTAGCAATTGCACACTCATCCATTACCGAGACGCATTTTTTGGCGAAGCCAAAAGTTTGAATTGGCGAAATTGCATTAGCTGCAAGTGGCTGCTGCTTTGATCGATTGCTTTACAAGTTAGTTTGTCTGAAATGAGCCATTAGCGCAGTAAAAGACTCATCAGCGGACCCCTTTCTTCGTCAACTTTGCCAGCCTGCTCTGATTAAATTTACCAAAAATCATGATTTTGATGAATGAAAACATTGTCTTATAATAGCATCATCTGGAAAAGAGGTTTCACTTTGTTATTTCGAAAAGCCAAAGAAGCCTATGCTTCCGAATGTACATTGTATATGTAGCCAATTCCTAATATAAATAATCTGGAGATGAAACACATTTTTTTGGTCATACTAGGGGATTGTGTTTCTGACATTGCAGTCTGCACATCCACCAAATTAATTAATCGCATCAGCTACAAAACAGATGATCTTATTATTACGTATAGAAGTCGATCGTCGCAAAATGCAGCAATTAGGGCCGAAACAAATTAAAGTAATAACGAACGATTAATAACTTTGTCGTTGCTCCACTTTTAATTGCGAGGGTCCGCTATGGGATTAATATTTCTAGCCAGACGCTAAAAGCACGACGTGAAAAATGTCTTTTTTGGCGAGCCAATGTCTCAATGTGTTTCGCGACTGTCGTGGAGACGTTCATGCAGTCATTTTATGTGCCGCCTATGACGAGGGTAATGGCTGTCATAAAATTATACATCACATTACTGGATAAATGATAAATCACGGCTTTATAACCGAGTTAGCTTTAAGGCTGAATATGTAAATAAATGTGACAGGTTGTTGGGGCGACGAGGTTATCAACACGCATGAGCGTGGGGATATATGGATGTAGAAACGCAAATAACTTCACTATAGTTGACCAACTACATGTACAGTGTACATACACTATGGGATACAGTCAAGTACAGTGTGTGTTTGAAGAGAACAATCAATACTCTGAATATAGTCATGCATTGGCATTTCTTAAAAGCTAAAAATACATATTCATGAACTATAACTTCCGTTAAGACGGTCATAAATTGTACAACTGCAATGTTACCATTTCGAGAAACAAATTATAAATTAAAACTTTTTTTTATATTTTGTGTTTCTCGAAATTTTAACGTTGCTAGTATATTTTTGTATGTTTTTCAGTTATAAAATCTATTTTTTTAACCACAAATACATGCAGAAACCTAAGTGTCCAAATAATGTTTAGCTCAGACTCAGTACATTTACATGTAGAATTAGTTTTGACGCTTATCGTTCATCCAAACGCTCTGTAATAAATGCATATACTGCGTGTTTAGAAATAATGTATTGCTGTTACATGTTACATTATGAGGACGCAAGATAAGTTTAAACCTGAACTGACAAAACTAGTCTCAATATCATAAGCGTATTTTACACCTTACAGTCAAGAATTTATATACATTATCCTGGTAACCATACATTATATAGGCAACCACTTTCACAACAATTCTGTACTTGAGTTGAAGCCAGTTTGCGCCTTCTTGCAATCCAGCAATAGTTTTTTTGGTCTCTTAAAAAGCATTGCAATTGCTGCAATTCATTGTAAGCTTACTACCTAACACTTTAACACAAGCAGTTAAAATAACTTTTCTTTTTTATTTGCAGGTTTTGTAAATTGTTTTTAAGCGCAATGGGAAGTTTTGTGGCAGCCATGTTGTTCGCTGTCCATCCAGTTCACACCGAAGCGGTAAGTTTACATATTGACATTTCTGTAGAATATGCAATTGTTGCGCGAACGTTGCTGATATTAGCAACTGAGTCAAAATAGTAAATAATATAAAAGATATCAGCAACGGTTATGATATGCATAGAAAATCAATGTGGGTTTGCAGCAGAAAGCCTTTTCGGGCATCATTAACCCCAATATGTGATATCACTGATCACCAATGCCCCCACTGTTTCTCATAATCGTCCCACTTTTGCAGGTTATGTGGTGTTTCGGAACATTGTATAAAGATACCATTATGTGCATACGCTCGCTGTAGTGGAACAATGATGCTAAAACAAGGCTATATTTTATTTGATCGATATATTTCGCACAGGAAGTGTCTAAACCGAGAATGCAAAAATTGGTTCTAATATAACAGATATTAAAGTACGCATTCCAAGGTAAAAATGAGAATGACTCGGTTATGTAACATCAGAATGTGAGAACCATGCAGTTTCGGATTAGCTAGGTGACTCTATAGCTTGAGCGGAAATGAAAGCCTAGTATTTACCTTTGGCTCGACACGACTAACATCTTGGAAAAGTATGCGGTGTTTTCCATGGCAACCTCGTGGCTATTTGCAGGTTCTATAAAGCGCAAGACGCCAAAAATTTCATAGGTTTCTCATCGGGGTTAAGAGCTCTCGCCTCCCGCATTTTCCGGTAACAAAGTAAGACACTCGCTGCAATCTCGTGACATAATTAAGGATTAAACGACCTCTAAAAATTAAGTAAAAAAAGAGGAAGCTTTCGCCGCGATTTCTTCTTGTATATAAAAGTAAATCAATTGTCTAAAAAGGTTTTATAAAGAGCGCAGATGGCTTTTAAGATAAAACCGCTGGGACCCTGAGCCATCCATTTGTCTTCTTAAATTTAATTCGAAAAGCTCGGTTGTTGGCCATTAACATGCATGCCCCCTGATTTAACGATAGCGAGTTTAGCAACCTGGATTTGCTGTCTTCTTCGCGCTGCTCGGCCATTTGAAACCATCAGGTTGATGCAAATCCACTATCTATTCCTCGCCTCACGCATAAGAAATTCATACGAAATTACGACGTATTAGATGCAGATGCCTTCTGGCGTGCAAGTGCGTTTACACTCTGGAAATCTATATCTTAATGGATAAATGCTCGCACCCTTCACTGCACACATTCATATACAGACAGGCATTTAATTTATTCAATGAAGGTTTCGGGGAGGGGATGGGGAGCGATGCAGCGTCTGGAGCACTCAGAATGCATGCAAATGGGCCTGATGCAACCCGAAACTGTACTAATGACATTCAAAAAACTGGCATCGATCTACTAGAACGGATGTATTGGGCTGCGAGGCGATAGGAAGACTCAGTTCATTGTGGCTCATATGTTTGAACAGCGCACTGATAGATCTTGGCGTCAATGATGTCAACATTCCACTTCGATTTCGTGGCAACTTTAAAGACACCCTGTACGGGCGCGATCAGGGTGATCACAAAGTCGTACTCTTCAGGCAGAAATTCAATTATAAAAACTGTTACAGTTAGTATGCCAAATTTTGGAAAAAACTAGAAGATGTACTCCTAAAAACTTTCTTTCATAGATTTGGTTCACAGGGAGTTCCACCAACCGCTAGAATGGAAAATGGTTGCTGTCCCTTTTCAAAAGAAAATTAAAATTCGAAAGATAATGTTCATAATATAGACTATCACTCGAGGTTGGTCGTTGCGCTCAACACTGATTGGCGATTTGGTCATATGATGCCAGTGGCCATGTTGAGGGTTTTTCATAGTGGCAATTTTCGATTTTGACGATTACAGCGCAGATTGGCATCCTCTGTTAACCAAATACATGAAGTAAAAACTACAGTCCTCGTAACTTTAAAAAAAAAAAAAACTTTTGTAATGATACAAAATAACTTTTGCATGTATGCTTCTGTAAAAATCAGTCACGATTAAGCTTGTAATATCGGCATAAACATAGTGTCTGCCATAGTCTGGAAAATCAGGAAAGATCATGGAAATTGGTTTGCGAACTTTGTCAGACACCCTGTAAAATACATTTTGAATGTTGTTGAAACGTATGTAGATGTTCTTAGGTTGTCAACCTGGCATTCTTCGACATTAATTAGGAAGTAACCTCCAACGCATAAAACATGTAAATAGGCGAAAACCAGGGATTCCGCGAGGGCGTTTGTGCTGTTATAAAGTCTCAATTTATTATCGATCTAACATGGAAGCCTGGAGCCTCAGCCGAAATAACGTTATTTGGACTTTTTCATGCATTTAACATGACCTGGCAAAATATTTATAGGGTGCATGTCATTGGCTCGACCTCGCAGTAAATCCTAGAGTAATTTCTGCAGTAAATCTTACGCGCACCACGAGAAAACGAAAGCTTCAATTGAATTTTCATGTATTAAAGATGCCGTAGTTAGTGGAATAAATTGCCCCTCACCATGTCGCCATTTTTCCTTCTGCTAGTGCGTGAGATTACATTCAGTTCCCCAACGGTGCGACCTTTACGTACTACAGTAGTTTACTGTATATCAACCGCTGCCAATGCGTCGGAAACAATAATGGTCCAGTCAGTTAATTTAACATAACCCTCGTCAACTACACTGTATGTGCCATTTTCATGAGCAATTCAGGCTATGGTCATTGGTCATGGCATATTGTTGGTGCCAAGGACGTTCCAAAACGCGCCCCTGAAGATTTTAGCCCTTGAATAAATCAAAACAGAAGCAACAAATGACTCCCAAAATTAATAAATTATTACCTGTTTATCGTAGGTCAATCACGTACAGTGTATTAACGTATAGGATCACAATTAATGCGTCAAATTGCGATTTTACATTATGCCGGTTGTCTGCATACATGAACATGTATAGTAAAGGCTCGTAGGTGCAATAGATTTTTCGCAAGGAAGGACACTGCCATAATGAAAAATCGAATACTTGTAGGTTGGTGGCGCAGCGAGTTCAGCGCGAAATTTAATTCGATATGGAGTACGAACTATGTAGTATTCTACCCAAAATTTGTAAATTTCTGTTTTAAATTGAACACTTTCCCATTTTCGGCTAATTTAGGTTAGAATAGGATAAACACAAAAAGCAGCAAAATGGTTAAATTGAGATAGATACAGCTATGACTGGTGCATTTTTTTACTAAGCAAGTATGGTTGAAATGCTCATTTTTTGCACATATGAAGCCCAGAATATCACGCAGTATACAGCTGTATTCAAAACGTCCCTGTACATTTTCCTCGGGATAAATAGAATTACATTTACATGTAAATCTAATGTATGTTATAATGCACATGTGCGTATGCCTCAAATTACACTCATGCAGTCATTCTTCTCATTCTTTGCTTATTCCACTTTGACATATTGGCATAGTACATATCGTTAACAGAATCAGGTGGTTCTGCGATTAAAAACCAATATTTTCAGTTTATAAAGTCAAATGCATTCGAGTATCTTTCGATCGAATACTATAGTAATAAAAAATCGTTAACGCCAAACTAATTTTAT
Source organism: Cylindroiulus punctatus (assembly GCA_034695085.1). Taxonomy (NCBI): domain Eukaryota; kingdom Metazoa; phylum Arthropoda; class Diplopoda; order Julida; family Julidae; genus Cylindroiulus; species Cylindroiulus punctatus. The sequence goes on along the minus strand of JAQFYZ010000164.1, from coordinate 22,010 downwards.
CAGAATGCAATTACATCAACTCTAGGAAATGGTCATCATTGGGTGAAAATTTAAACCCAACTTGTCATATAGAAAGTACACTTTGAACCGTAACATGCATGTAATAAAATAAGTATGCATCTGCATTACACGTGGTTATAATGTGTCCTAACAAATCTGCAGTGCACGGTGGTGGAGTAATTCACCTTTAACACACCTGCGAGGAGCATGCATTCAACATGTATGCTCTGATTATTACTGTTAGCACATTTATTACTGCGCATTTGCCAGGGCACCATGTTGCAGTTTATGTGAGCAAACAAACCGCAAGTACTCGAAGACAAATATCCTAATCGTAAATACGAGCTTTCCGAAACGTATTATGAACGCTGGAATGCCCAATTCGGTGAAAGCAAATTAGGCTGCGAGTTTATGTAATGCTTTGTAAACGTATTAGATTTCTTTTAGGCCAGTCGTGATATTGAGTTCTAAGAGCATTGTCGAAAATGATTTTGCTTTTAGGTCTATCATTTTCAGTGACCATTTATTTAACTTAAGCGGCCGCGATCCAAACGGTCATTTACCACGAATCTCTTTATAGAATTCGATATCACATGTTTAAGTTTACACAGTAAACCGTAAAAGTACAAATGCAGTTTTTGTGGGGTACAAATGTACATTTGTACCCCATATATCATATGTACCCAAAGGGATGAAATGATTTAAATAGTTGTACCTCAAAGTGCAATGTACCCCTAGGAACACATGTCAAGGGTACACATGCGATGAACATATGTACCCATAGGGTGTGTATATAGTTTCAAAACATTGGTACCCAACATTGCCACACATTTGTAACCCATTTGTACTTTTTCCATTTAGAGTGCAGGAGCTTAAAATTACATGGTAATATTTGACGTATCTAAACTCTCCCAACTATATATAGCACTTTAAATGTTCAATCCATTATCCATACCAAATACTAGTACATTCAGAAACGTGTCCCACTCTTCAAAGTTGCTCAAAAGTGTACATATAACAACATTGATACTGGTATACACGGGTTGCCGAGGGAATTGCACAGTTGCAGCATGTCACTGAAACCAAAGTGTATAAATAAGCGTGATCAACATTGGACTTGTGACAATATAAAAATTCGAAATAGATTCCAGGACACGTTTACTATCCATGGCTATACATGATATATATAATTTCGTCCTCCTCTACAACTTTCAAATTGAAGCCAAATTACCTTGGTTAGATTAATTCATGAGATGCATTGCAAATGACCTTGATGGAACGGTTTAATTTAAGTTTGATAACAGTCCCGGATACATCGTTTATGATGATACAGTACATGAACTGGTCTGCAGCGAAGTCATGCAAAAGTTGATGGTGTGGCCCTATCAGAATTGGAAAGTTGACACGTTTCCTTTGGCCCGCTGCCATGGCTATCCTCAGACGTTGTTAATTAAACGTTTTCAAATAGGTCGGTTGCATCTCCCCGTGGCGCATTGATTAATACGTTTGATTCGCAGCGCCACATTCAATTAAGCAGAGAGCCCCACACACTTTATAAACGCTTCTAATTGGTTCAAAGGCATCCTTCGAGATCCAGTCTGCCATTTGCGAGCCTTAATTGCAGCCATCGGAACGAGCCAGAATGGCTATTGGGCAGAAACAAATAGCTCATCAAATTGGATTATAAATTTGCCAGAATTAGCCTTTGTTAATTTGTTGTTTTGTTTAGCCAGCCGTGGAGTTTCCTGAAACTGTACACAATCATGCAAACGCATTTCAGAATAGACGTTAACCGAGATTTCCATGATTAACTGTAATAGCCAACAACGGCTATTATTTATTAGGAGCCATGAGAACGTAATTAATTCGCATCTCCCGTGTATTTAACTACGACCGTTTTATGCCGCATCAATTATTTGTTTTAAAATTCAATTAAGCGTTGACAAATTATAACGAACATAACGAGCGAGCGTGTAACATTCACACTTCGGTGTTTGTTGACGAAAGTAATAAACGAATCGTCGTTATGGCACTACTGTATCATCAAACGCCAACGTGCGTGTAGTAAATAATATACTGCATAAGTACACTGTATATCTGTGCTGGCATTTAAAAAGATATTCTCAACACACATGTACATGTATTTGCAATGATTTTAACGCAGAACATTAAACGTAACAAGTAATGTATAAATTTGTTCGAAGAATTATATTACCCTGCAAGGTGTGAGACCTATTTGAGGCCACAAATTCAAATTTCAAGAGTTGTCCTGTTGTTATACATACCAGACGTTCGACATAAATTAACAGAAAGGTTTTCTTTGCATTCAGACGTTACAAAATTAGAGTTAGATTGCAAGATTTCCAAAGCTTTCCAAACTTGTTGTCTAGTAACGATTTTGTGGCACACCCCTTTATATGGAGTAAAACAGTCGAGAAAGTTTTGATAGTGAACGTTGAGGAATTCTGTTTGCTATTACATGTACATGTACATGTATTTCAGTTCCTTCTGTACGAATCGCAACTTTAAAATATCTTTTGGCAATTTCACGCGCATATTCAGGCCATAATGCTGAGGTTCTGTGAATTATCTTCCTGTCCTTACATGGAGTATATGTATGTAAGTAAAAGTGTAAGACATCACACCTCACGCAGGGCGGAATTGATTTTATAGATAATGCATTAATTCATTCTGACACATAACGGGGATTTTCTTGCGAGGAAGTGAAAATCGTTCACCTTAGGGAGCCGCTATTTATTAAAATTAATTTTGTGCGAGTCATCTTGATATTCCTCGCCATCCCTGTTTCCAGTCCCTCGATACTAGTTTGTCTTCAGCAATATCACGCATTGGCGTAATTAGCCCGAAGGCTGCTAAAATCGTAATACAAGTTACTTGCTTCGTTGGGACGTGTCATTTATATAAATTAAAAGAATTGAGATACACACTATTAGCGACGTATCAGCAATGGTCATCGCTACAGCTTAATCCATCCTGTGCTCACGGGCTTATCCCTCACAGTGGTCATACATTTATCACACCCCCATCCCCTGGTTCTCCATCTTGTCTCCCTCACTCAATTTGATAATAAATTAGAGCACTCCTAGAGCAATCGGAGATGCTGTCCATGCTCTATGCACATCCTCATTAAATGCCCCACATCAGGTCTGCCCTTACATAAGATTAATTTTCTGAGAATGTCCAGATAAATGCGCCTTAGATGGAGTGGCACAAAAAACTGTCCTTGCTTTTGGATGACATTTGTTCTGGGATTTGGATTGTCGTAGACCAGTGTGTATACGCGCTCATTTAGTTGATCTCATAAATGCTGAATTGAGCTCAGCCAGATCAATGATGCATGGAGATAGCTGGAAGACATTAACGTCTTACTCTTGCACCTAATGTTGGTCATTTATTAGCCTCCCAGTTAAATAGTGGACTTTTCTGCCATTTACAGACAGTTGTTTTGGGGTGAGCCCAAAAAATTAAACGACCATCTGCCTTCTTAGTGCATGGCGAGAGATGATGTCGCTATCTCGGAAACGCACTAGAGGTTTAATTAAAGTCGAGGTTAATTGATAATTACAAAAATGGCCAAGTTCAGGAAGATCGCTGCAGTAAATTGCACGGCATGGTACAATGTTAGGATAAGGTTAATAGGGCCTACAGTGTAGTCGTGAATGAAGTCGTGAAAAAACATAAAACAAGAAGTTAGAAGTTTGGAGCAAAAACAATTCTGTCAATTTTGCAATTAACACTGCACCCAACCACCAATTCAGGGTGGGGAAATTACATGCATGCTGGGTCTGGTTTTAGAAAACAAATGCTGGGTGTTTTGTAAAATGCTTTTTGATGCTGCAGATAATTCTGGGTATTTGGAAAATATCACCTATAGGTGACAAGACATAAAATCAGGTATTTCAAACGCACATCTCTCGCGATTTGGAGTCAGGTAGCTTTATTTTTAGGCGATTTAAAAACTGCATGTCAACACACTGAATCATATTCATGAAACTTCTGAAAAAAGTTCGAATTCTGAGAGTGATTTAGAACTTATATATTACTCGAATTTGCGTTTAAGAACATCGCAAGTTCCTCTATTCATTTTACACAACGGGTTAGCAACGAAATAGAAATCTTGCAATCTATATTCTTTAAAGAAATGCGAGAAATCCAGTCATTTCTACTAAATGTATGATTGCTCTTTTATGCTCAATAATGCTATAAACGGAGGCTTTTGTGGACCTCGTGAAAAATACACTTTTCTGCCTAGGCTCAGAAACCAAATGATATGCAGGAAAATAATTACGATTATATGTGCATGTGTTCGCTCCCATGCGAGCTGTATATTCATCTCGTATTTCGTCTTTTCACAGCACGAACACGAACATTAACTCGAACGATAAATTTATATAAAAAATCCTCGCATATATGTATGTGGCGCATAGGAAAGACTCCGAAAATTATTGATGTGGTACGGTGTTACGTAAAACAGCTTATTTCGTTTCTAAAAAGAAATTCAGACTAGCGTTTCTTTAAATTCTGGGAGAAAAATCGTCTGGCAGTTGAATTGTCATCAATTTGCTTCAGATAATTTAATGACGATTGTTATACGCTTCCTAGTCTGGGTTGGAGCTGGAAGGAAATTTCATTTCAACATCACCCATTTCACGGCAGGCATTGTGCTTTTGATGGAAAATTCTTTTTATATCTGCGGCAAATTTATGATCAATTTGGCAAATAGGAATGGGGTAGAGTGCGGGGCAATTTTAATATTCCTGGTGCTCTGTTGATTACTCCTATACATTTATGAATATGCCTTTCAAGCCTTTACAATAAATGTAATTTAGGGTGTTCAGAAGAGTCACGTTTATTCGACGATTATTTTGATTTCAATTATTAAATAGTAAAAAGTTACACTACGGTGGGGGTCATCGCAAGTTTAGCGTGTGTAATAAAGGGTGCGACTGAAGTCATTAGACGATTTAAATGTAGATTAAACGCTTTCATAAACTGCTTTCATATTTCAGAAGTTGAATATTCAAAACACACACCGATCTGCAGACTTAACATTTAATACATGGTCAAGTTGGGGCATTAGGAGTTCTATGGCCTATGCTACAGTAAGTCAAGTATAGTATAGGATGAGGGTTGGACTGAATTATTCACCATTTGTGATTCACTATTTGTCCAAACGTTTTTTTTTATAAAAAATTAGAAAGGTTATTGCCTAAACGTTAACTAAACTTGGAAGAAAAAGCTTTGTAATATACTATACATGTATAAGCAATAACTTTCTGAGTGATGAATTGCGCAATAAACGCGTTGAGTTAATGCACAGATTAATGATGCAATTAAATATTTGACATACGGAACATAGTATTAAATAGATCGAAGATAGTAGTTATTTATCTTAGTACTGCTACTTATGGGTATTGAACTCTACGTTTAATCTAATAATGGCCGTTAAAACCAATTAAAACGAAAATTGGATTCGCTATAAAAAGCTTTTTAAACAGCTTTATAAACAGCAGCGGTGTTAGCATTGATTGCCTACGTACAAGGGTGAAATACGTTTTTCCGTGAGAAAATGCTGTATAATCGGGAAATGTTGTCATGGGAAACAATTTTGACGAATACCACTGCAAACTCTCAAAAATAAACCCTAGAAATCATAACTTTGATTATTGATGAAATGTGTTAATCCTCTTAATTGTTATGCGACCATGTTATGCTATCTCAGATAGACCACACCACCAAGGTCCATGCTGCTTTTCGTCAAGCAGAGGATTCTAGGGGTTTGGAAACATGTCAGCACCAGGTGGCTGACTCAGACAAGCCTTGTAAATTCGCATCGTTGATGGCTTTGCGTAAAGCACCTTTATCTAAGGCGAGATGAAACTTGTGTGTAAACAGTGCACTATCCTAATCAACCACATGAAAAAAAGGGTGTCCCTATCCACGCTCCTCACGTCTTGACTATTATCTAAGATGATCAACCTTTCGCCTTTCATGTCTTGTGGTCACCAATTAAATAGCGAGCCTCATGTCCTTCTATCTGCCATTCGGCAAATATGGTTCATCCATCACAATCTCGTGCTTTTCACTCTGATCATTATCTAATGGATCACAGCTCCTCTCAACAATGTTTTGAGACTGAAAGACCAATGAATAAAGCATCTACCGCAAAAAAAAAAATACGTTTCGACCTACGAATAAACCTATATATAAGCACAAACTAAAACTGTTTCACGTATGGTATCGAATGTGCTTCACAATATAAGAAATTGCAAGGCTGCAGTCCCCGCGCAGGGAAATTGCTATCGTCTGTAATCTCTTACTGATAAAACATTTTTTTATAATGCTCAGTTATATTATAATGTCGTCGTCGCATCACTTTCAAAATGCCTTCTCAAGGGATCTACTGTATATGGATGCTTCCTGGGATATCGAAGAAGTTAAACCGTGGCCTGAATCGAAATTATCTTATAATGCGATTCACCAGACGAAATTAAATTGATCACCCATTTATCGCCACGCCGAATTAATATCATATAAAAGATGAGACTGCAAACAATTTACTGCCTCGTTATGTAAATCGAGATGCATTTCAAAGTTGGTTTTATGTGACAACCACGTTTTGGGGGGAAAACACTCGTCTGCCGTCATATTACACATTACAATTTATGTGAGACGTTACAGTGAAAGTGAACTTTTGTCTGCTTCTGCCCTGGGTGGAAATATGGTCATTGAATGAGTTATAATTATATGCCATATGATCATTATGAACATTTATGGCCATGGATAAGACCATACACATGTATGGACGTACATGGGAACATTAGATAAAACCCATACATGGGAACATAATTATGGGATCACATTATGGAAAACATTATACGACTATTAGATAGTTATATATGGCTGCAGACAAGTGTACAGGGCCATATTTGGCAAATATGTTACATGACAAAGGCCATACATGTATGGCATCTAATTATAGAAACCAGGCATCTAATATCATATATGATGCTTAACATTGGTAGCTATTCAAACAGTTTAACATCACTAAAACAATTAATTGGTTTGAAAATTAATCAAAGATGTTGACCGTTAGAAATAATAATGATAGCGATTAATTTTATTTTAATTTGTACTCTAGTTTATCATCAACTGACATCTTGTTGAACGAAAATTTGTAAGTAAGCATTCGTGAATGCATGGATGAGCCAGTATAAGCTTAGTTAACGTACGTGTATAGCGACTCCCGCATTTCTGGCATCAAAAGTAATAATTGTAGGCCTATAGAAAACACATTAACTTTGTTTTCCATTGGATCAAGTACTACGGAAAAGTGCTGCATGTTATTAGACTCAGTAGCCTAACCTTTTTTTAGCATTAATGCAAATCCAATTGAAACTCAATTTCGTAATGTCTGACTGAAAACTTGCGAATGAAACTTTTGGACCCAACTATGCCGATTTCGGTCACGATAATTCAGCTAGTTTCAGCATTCACGCTAGCGGTGATTACTCCAGGGCCTACAAGGACTAGGAATGTTTCAGTAATTTATGTATGGACGCAATGGCGAAGACAAGATTGCACCTCATAAAGATGCCCGAAATTGATTCTGAGCCCGTGTTATTATACGAATCCCGTTATGGCTCCAAAAAGAAAATTTTCCACGCTCAAACGCACTGGGTGCATTCAATTAAACCACCCCTGAATTATTACTTCCTTTTTCAAAACTAATAGATTAATTAAATAAAACCCCATTAGAAGCGCAGTATCCTGCCCATATTCCTCGCATGGAAAAGCTGAAAGATGGCTATTAACTATGCCGTGGAATTAGACGATTGAAAAGCTTTCGTAATTTAATAAGGATTTCACGGACAGAAATTATGGTTGAACAAACACAGTTTGTTATCGGATAATCACATTAGTGTGGAGCAGCGCACTGAACCGACTCTAGATTCCATTGTCGTCCCGTCCTATGATGCCAGCGTGTTTGCCATACTTTGGCTAAATGCACCAATCAGACATTTTTCATATACATATACCATAAAGCAGCGATTTATGGACAACAGAGGAAAAACTAATGTGATATTCGATATCCATTACTAAAGGTACATGTAAACCAGACTAATAACGTAAACCGTCCTCCGACCTATAACGAAGTCGTTGACTGATCACATATCAACCCCTATACCAGCCAATAATTATGAAAATACTTTAGAAATGTAACAATCGAACACTAAGTGAGCCCGTCATGGAGCATCCGAATCTGATATTTAACTGGCATATCGACATTGATATAATAACTTTTAATACAAATCAGAATACCAATTCGAGATTCGCAGTAAAGTTCCCTGGTGCTAAATGACAGGTTTTGCACTAATCTCGTCCTCTTCTACAACTTTCAAACTGAAGAGATACTTCTAATGTTTGTGTATTAAAAGTAAGGGAATCAATTACAAAGTCCAGTTAATCAGATTCGGATGGTTACATGGCCGAGTGCTATACCATAGTGACAGCACTTGAGTGTAAATTGAACCTCCACAAATTACACACGTTAATTTAATCTGTATTAATTTAAAACGATAAAGATGGCACAAGATTTACGCTCGTATAAATAATAATGTATAAAGATGGGATAAGCTTAAATAGCACTAACAGTACTGTATATTTAAATATTAATTCAGCCTCATTAATACAATTATTTCAATTCTTTCCAAACAACGAGTATATGCAGTATTGTGATCGCTTTAGAATTTTGAGTCCTCTTGAGCATGGGCGTATTTTTCGAAAAGGATATAAATTGTTTGCTTTGCTGGTTGCAATAATGGCTCTCAGAGTGACATTCCGAAGGCTGCTATTTGCATTTCTTAATGGCTCTCCGGGCGCAATAACTTTCTCCAAAACGCATAATATTCATACGAATAAAGTGCAAAAAAATTATTTGAAGATAAGGTCTCGTGAATAGCGAGTGCATTGCTTTGATGAACGACTGCCATCAGAATGTCGTTTGTGATGAATCCTTTTATAAATTTCCATGATTTACTCGAGCAACGTATGCGACGATCTTGCTTTGGGTAAACGTGCACCCAGTTTGCATGCACTATAAATATTGCAAATTTTCATGTAGACAAGTCCTTGTGGTAATTCAAGTAGATTGGCGCAGCGCATAACTGAGTAAGGGAAAATATTTAATATTGCTCACTTTAAAAGCTTTAATTCTTCGTACATCTAAGCAGTATTTAAATAAAGTCCTTTCTGTTAAGGATATCAAAGCATCACGGACCTTGAGTGTGTGGTCTATTTCAGTTTGCTAAAACCAGAGACAGTCAAATATAATGGATGCATGATAACAACTACACTTGCAGCTAGACAAGGATTTTGAAAATCTGTCTTATTTTTTTACATCAGCATTAATTTTTATTGGGGTTTCATAACAATACGGTAGAACGGAGGTAATTGGTTTACATTATTATTCGTGAATGCCTGCTGGTTTATCGATAGCGTAATAGATGTATACAGTAGCGTTCGAGTAGTTAACATGAATGGCAAATTGGAAACGCTGTAAAATGTTTTCCAATTTCACGATATGGCTTATACGGGATCGACATTTTTCGATTATATTTTCTTAACTTCCTTCGGAATTGTAAATTCCCCTCGAGCTCCTTTATGTCCACGACTGTTATTGCACCTTACAACACTCACAAGGCTCCGGCTTTATTCAATTTAAAGTCCTCCTGGCTTTCCCGTGATGCAAAAGCTGCACAATTTTATCAAAGTTAAATATAACCAAACATTCTCTACAGCCCATATATATTGAGCACACAAGAAAATGAACATTTTATAACTACACACGGGCATGAGAGTACGTCGTCTTACTTCTTTTACTGCTGCGCCAAAGAAAGCAATTTATACGCAGTTTAAGCCATTTCACCCAAAAACGTGAATACCAGGAGAGTATAAAAGATATATAAGATTTCCACTAAAACGGCTTCGGTTGATTACTTTCGAAAACAAATGAAATCATTCAACACAGTTTGACATTTCTACGGGTCAATAGATGCATTTATTGCACATGCAATATATTGGGTTCTTTTATACGTGTATATATCGTTATTTGAAGCATTTCAAAGTATCTGTCCTTTTATGCCTTTAAACTCATTTGATAGTATTTCATTTGCTGACTTAGTTTTGCTCTGCTAATTGGAATATGAAAGTAATACGATTATATTGAAACGGCAAACATCATATTAATCATTTGAACAAACCTACATGAAAGTCCCATTTACATAACTATTAGAAGTCTTCCTTCCTATTAATTCGTAATGTTGTAATGAAAGTAAAGTTTGCTAGAAATAGACATATTCAAAGCTGGTAGCCAATGACTAACGAGATAATACTAATGACAAACATATGGGGGTGTCAATGGCAACTTTTCAGTCAAAATTGAAATAGAATTTGCATTTAATTATTTACTCACGCATGCGCACTTTTCCCAAAACCACCTTGTTTTCCAAATTTCTCACCATGCAGGTATACCGGAAGGGCTTCAGTTAGCCTTAACACTTATCTCCTGATATTCGATTATGTTTTCGTAAACAATTCTTGACAGAAAATCCCCCCACTTTTCCGCAGCAAAGTGTGAAAAAACTGGGAATTTGCCTCAAACGACAATGTTATGCAAATCAAATCGTGTTAATACCGGCAGAATGAAGGTGCAGATATTACGATGGCATCCAAGAGTAATGACTCTGGCAATCTTCAACTTTCTTATCACATTATATTGCCCTCTCAGAGAGGAGTGTCTTGACAAAATGGTAAAGAAGCTGAGCGTAGGAGTGGTTGGTAAACGATTCGCTTTATTGGCCCCTATTCATCATTATGCTTCATACGTGGACAATTTTTTTTGTCTTATACCAGGTCGCATTGTCATGCAAATGATAGCTTCAGCACATAATTATATGCAAATTAAGGCGATGCGCTATATCAGTGGCAATGACACCTGAATTTTAATGTAGCTCAGCTTCTTTATGTTGGGCGCGGGAAAAGACCATGGAAAAATTGCTAATATAAGCTTGTGTTATAAAAATGACATTTTTATAATTACATGAATTGTGTAATTATCCGAATTAAGCTCGTATTTACGACGCTTGAAACAGCAGTGCGTGTACTGATACCCCATAAGCTGCACATCTCATGAAATTTTCATGTAGACTATGCATAATAACCAATATCATGCTTGGTCAGTGAGTGAAGTCAAAATATTCAGAGATACGGTAAATACAATTAACATTGCATATGCAAGGTGATCATAAAGAAAAAAACCTTAATCACAATTTTTAAATAACTGCTCAGAATTTGATGATATTTTTTTATTTCGTATATTTGGATGCGTAAATACCAGCAGGCGTAGCTGTAATAATAACGGAGAGGACTTAATTCTTATCACCATTATTTCCGGCAGAATATTATCTTACCTACTTCACTATATAGCACGTACATTGTATACAATTTCTGTAGCTTGTCCGAATAAAGTTGGAGGAATTTTTGAGGTCTTCGGCAGTCTAAATGTCAAGAAGTCAAAAACCCAGAAAAACAAATGTGACGTTTCACCCCATCGTCAATCCCATCGAGCAAGCATCCTTTCTTGGTTCATTGATTTTTTAATATGTTGTTTTAGCAGGAAGGTATTAAACTAAGGAAAATTTGCATTTAGAAAGCTTTTTCTCCGTCAGAAAACACAAGAATGATCAAGTCGCATTAATGTGAAATTTGTCTCAGCGGACTTTGTTTATGAATTAAAAGGAAACAATGATTATATGGTGCATTATAGAAGAATTATTAGGACAAGTCTCAGTTTTAAAGAGGCTTGATGAGTTAGTTTAATCTTCGTTGAAAAATGGAGAAGACTTTAGAAAATTTGATTTTAATTATTCTCACTGTTCTCTAGGATAAATCATAACTTATAAAAGTTGTATTCCTTATTAATGTGCTATTTAAAGAGCTACATTTTTCAAATGAATACAAATTCTCGAGAGAGTGCATGTGACATGTAATGTACATGCATGCACATGTAAATTAAGCTTTGCACAAAGTCGGTCAACGTGGTTGCACCATGTTTACCAAGTCTTCTGTTATCATTTGTTATTCTGTTAATATCTGTAATTATTTATTTTATACGAAATTGTTAAAATGAATTAAAAAATTAATTTTGCTTATGCTTAATTGAAACGAATTTCATTCAAATTGATATTTGAATATCAACAGCAAATTCTCAAACCGATTTTCCCCCTCGCGGGGTATCAAGAGGAAAAATATGAACATTTTGTAATTGAATAAAACTCATACCTTAAATTGATAAAAGCCCAACTTTGATTGGTTGATGTTTTTCAGTTAGAATTTCTTTTCGGAGAGACATATGGCGGCAATATTTGGATTTTGAAATAAAACTGTCAATAAAGTAAAAACGCAACCTGCCAAGTCGAACTTTTTTCTAAAGTTGAAGGTTCAGAAGATCCATATGCATTGTTGCATATCATTGGTGTTCCTAGCTGTGCTAGATTACAAGGAGTGTGGGCTTGCAGCTTACTATTGATATTCAATTTCTTCAAATGGGGAGCCCGGATTTTCAATATCTGTCATGTTTAGAGAAACATTTTTCATATTTTCGAGCTTCAAATGAATTTTTGGGCGCAAATATTCTTTCTCATTTCACCCGTACATATTTGATATGTGATGGCTTTTGCAGCTTTAGCCCGTGTGCATGACAAGCAGCTCGGCCAGACATAGCCAAATTCACTTTAAAACATCCAGATTTCACAAACGGATGACAAGTTTCGAGATTTGCCATTCGTTAGATGTAATATCATATCTGGCACCATGAATGTTGTTTATGAGATTTTGAGGGGTATGCGCAACTGATGTTACATATTTTCTAAGTTACAAAATTTCTATATATCTGAGGTAAAATCTATATTTTTGGTGTCGTTCACCTTATTGCTGCGTACTTAAAATTGATTGCTGTCTTGCGCTCCTGGGGTATGTTTTCTTATCAATATCAGAGAATCTCCAGGGAGATGCATGGTTGACATTATTTAAAATTCTTTGCATGCAACGAAGAACACTGCTCAACACGGCTTGTTTACAGTTTCAGGATCCCAAAACGTAGACTGTCACATCAGATACGTGTATGGCTAAAAGACCCGTTTTTACATGATCATTAACATTTTAGAGGGGCACTCGCTGATAGGTTACCCCAATGACAATTTCCCGATGGCATTAATCGTACAAAGGTACAAATCGTACATCGAAATGTCAATACTTTAACAATGTCCACGAAGACACACAAGTTAATTTGTAAATTTGTGCATTCATATTTATTTACGCATTTTCTATAGTGCACGTTTTTTGTTATAACAAAGACGTTAATATCCGTAAATTCATGCCCAACAGAAGTCATAAAAGCGGTTCAAATCATCGCTAATCTTTCCATTTATTTTATGGATGGTTCGATTCGGCTTCTCCATAAGTAACCATATAGCTAGTTTATTGCATTTGCGTCGATAAAATATGACATCCTAGAAATGCACTACCCAACACTAGTACACTATGGGTCATGTCCACTAATGAACTTCCTCTTATCATCAAGTATGCATGCCATGACAGAATGCCCCCCTTAAAGGGGGTGGGAGGAAAAACTCCACATTGTCCTTAAGGCGCAGCATATACTGTACCTAAGTGACAACATGAATGATGTCCATAAAGGCAAGTTAATATTTTCCGTTTGCTGTTAAAGGTGATTTGTCTTCCGTTACCACTCAATATAAACACCATATATACTGAGTTTTGGTGTTCGCCATAAAACATGAGTTCTAACCGTCGACCAATCCGTAACGAACCAGGAACCCTGAATTTAGGCCTAAAAGATCTACCAATTCTGTATAATCTCCAGCTAGTTCACTTTGTACACTGTATAAGATTACAAATTGCCTCTTTGTTCTTTATCGACCTTTTTCTTTTGTTTTCGGGATTTTCTTCCAACGTCCCCGAGCACTCTATGTTCGTCCCATGTATCCGATATCCTCTTTTAATGCACCACCATGACCACCATCAGCACCACCTAGCCATTCCATCGCACCTACTATTGACATATATCAAGTTGGGCTTTCAAAGGAAAGGTAAACAGTTTTCGGAAGCCTTTGACAAATACGAAGCTGATTGATTTGTCACTCGCAATCTGGCCTAACCAATGAAGGTGACATTGAAGCAATCAACAATCATGAATGATGACAGCTTTATACTTATAGCATTAGACACTGAGTTTTCTTTTACCACACTAGCCCATTTCGGTTACATCAGGAAAACGTATAGTGTAATTTGCAACGCCTAGCCCAAAGTATGAATACAGGGTGATTGGGCGACTTAAAGGACTTCGATGTAAAGAGAGAAACATCAATGTATTTTCTGTATTGGCATCCTTGCACTCATTCATGATGATTTCAGTGAACAGTGAAACCTTAATAAAATGTATCATAAAGTTATTTAATGTTGAAAACGCTTGAAAATGTGAAAAGCTAAACCGCAAACTGTCTTAATAAATTAGAACCTTCGCAAAAAAGAAAACCTTTTGTGAAACTGAATTTTCTGTAGTTGAAACCTGGCTCTTTCCGACCAATAAGGAGTAAAGGGGTTATATGATGTGGTGTTTTGGAACATTGCACCAACATAAATCTATTTGATGGTGCCGATCTCTAATGACTTGGTGTTAGGGAGCTTTGTTTAAGGCGAGTTTAATCTTGCAAGTAAACAGTTTTTTAGTCATAGTATACATTGGAATGGGATTGCATTGGGTGATTTTTAAAAAAATAAAATATCATTTTTTTTTTGGTGATTCTCCCGTTTTACTGTTTAAATGTACTTCAAACAAGGTGAGAAATGTGGTGGTGTGAATCTTCCAGATCCCATGACTGAATCTACCATCTCGACCTTTCTAGTGAAGAAAGCACATCATATTACTAGGAATCATTAACGCTCATCCCTGTGCACGAACCACTGGACCAGAACACATAGCAGAACTCTAGCAACAGGGATTTCTCCTATTTTTCAACAACAATAATTAAAGGGCACACCCATACACAATTCACTACTTAAGGCCTCGGTTGAATAATGTTGTTTTAGAGAAATAATTCAGTGGTCTGCACACACGCCAACTTTAATTAGTGAATTAAATCGATAGCCACCAGCTGTTCGTGTTGTGTTTACATCTTGCGCCTACATGCCCATCTAATGTCACATTGATGAACATGGCCCATTTTGCCATTATTTTGGCATATGAATGTCGCCGTACGTGTACGGGCTATTATGCATGCTAAATGAATAAAAAACGATAATTGCGAGCTCGTCGTGCATAGCTAATTAATTCCTTAATTATATTTGACAGGTAACTGGTGTGGTTGGGCGAGCTGAGACCCTATCATCTATATTCTTCTTGGCAGCTTTCCTGAGCTACAGCAAATGTGCTAGGACCAGAAATGGCATAGGTAAGTAGTGCATGTTATTGAGCTTTTCATCCAAAAATAGACTATTGTGATTAACGTTGAATAGAAAATGTTTTCAATGTTATGAAAAGTCGTCTGCTTGAAAGTTGGGTTAAAAATCTTCAGACATCTGTAAGCAGATCTTAAGAGTGCGTATAATGCACACAGAAATGTTACCAAGGTGCACAGTGCTCAATGTCAAACGGGGCAAAATGTTGCTACGTGATTATATCTTGAATTTTCTAGTCATATAATTTGGTATACAGTACAAAAGTCTGCAGGATAATGATTTATACTTAGCATTGCACAGTAATGGGCTACTCATGACCAATTAATGTGAACCTTTTAACTGCTCATGCAAAAATAATTGAACAAGCTGTTTTTATCTTGGAAAAAAATAAGAATAATAAGTCTAGATAAAATATATCGAGATTCATGTGGGAGTTGTTTTTTTAATACAGACACTTATACGCTCGTACTACATGCATCTTTCAGTTATTTGTCGCATATAGTACATGGGATATCAAAACAATTCCTAGGAGGGGGAGGGTCTGGATATGATGACGACTGCTTAACATCGAGGGAGTTTGAAAATTGCTAAAATTTGACGACATAATATCGAAACGTCCTTATATACATTCGCTGCATTGTCATTGCATTTCAATTATTTATGGGTCTTCAACACAGTTAACCTTTCCATGTATAAATGGCTCGAAGAGAGGCGTGTAAATATTTGTACGGTCTAACGTTATCATCACGATGCTCTTCGTTAATATCCTGCGTTAGAATCTGGCAATTAATTACCAACGTTGGCGATCTTATCGAATAACATGAAATTGCATTTAATTTTGCCGCATAATACATATTTATGTTAAATATCTTTCGTAAACGAGGTTAAAAGCCCCGTATTTTCTCCGCCCTATGTTAATATTGTTGCATTGCAATCCATCATTTTTGGATAATGAAATTAATGGCTGTACTTGATGGCTTATAAAAGGTGTACACGTATTCTCGTGGGGATGTGATCATGTAAGGCCTGCAGTCCAAGCCTCGCGTTTACGTGCAATCATTAAAGTAGCTTGATAATTGGCCCATATATATTTTTGATGCCTTCCGTCTTCCATCCACTAATGACCGTGCCATTAATCTCACAGGGAAGATGCACGCTGTAAATTATAATGGAGCCGGCTCTATTGGTTTCATAATTTTGATTGAATAAATTAAGTGGCCACTTAATTCTTCCACTATGAAATCGGTTTTGGTGCATTTGCCTGCTCATCGACGCAGTAGGAGCCACATACTGTAAGCTTTGATTAAAAATAATAAAATTATCACACGAATGCCATTTGGAATATTAGAATAAAATTTGACTTTAATCCTAACTTCTTAGTTTGTTTTTTGTTAGTTATTCCGTGTTCATGTAAAGTATTAGTAGTAAAGTTAGCAAACATGAAAAAACAAATTAGGGGAAATCACTGTTCATAATTGGTATTGGGCATTCATACTTCCTAATTAAAGAGTAGATTCCATGGTCATCATGGGGTCGTTCAAATATTACAGTTTGTCATCACTTTATCGCAATTTTGGATTGTCACAGGATATCATCATTTCCAGACCCACCCCCTAGATGGTGACGTAATCATAGATCAAAGTTGTATTACACTGTCTAAATTAAATCAGTGATGATGAATTTTTGTCCATGATTTTTTCCAAGACTCCTCAAATTCCCTAGCTGTCCAGGTTGTGGTAGCTCTATAGTGAAATACGAACTGATGGAACTGAAGGACAGCCAATCAGAGAGGTGTCGCTTATCGATTAGGGATTCCTGGTTTTAGTTGTTGAAAGGAAAATGGCTGACGCCTCGAGCTGAAGCGCCTCCAATGTTTTTTTGTTGTTGAGCTCCTTCCTCTCACCAGTGGCGCTGAATGCGAAATACTGGACTTAAGTCAATCGCAAACTGGCAATTGGATTCTATTGGTCGGCGCTTTCAGCCCAGTTCCATCACTTCGTGGTTCTACTATAGCTAATTTATTAGTGTGAAGCTCTCAATTCAATAAAAACTTTCCGAAATGCACCGAACAATTTTATAAGGTTCCATATATCTGGTGCTGCAGTTTATCCTTGGCGCCCTATATTCGCCCAACTCGTGAATCCAATATGGCCATTGCAACTTTATAGCCGTTGGTTGGTCGTCGTTAATAACGGCTACATTCGGTTTCATTATCGTTATCTGAGCAGCGCACGCAACCTGTTGGTCAGACGAGATGGCCGCAGACACGTGATAATTTCAAGTCCGACTTGGGGTCAAAGTAAATATTATCCAGCTGAGACTAATAACAGGAAAAAAAGCTCAGTTACCTCCATATAAGGCTGCGAAGCAATCGGACACGCTCTTTATAGCTTTATGGCATTTTCTGCTCCCAGATCCAGTCTCGATCTAAATAAGGTTCCGGCTGCTGGTGCTCGATGTAATTAAGAGGAAGTGGTTGCCAACACCCAGGAAAGAGCAGCTTTCCACTGGAATATGTCTTTTCTGGGTGATGGAAACTTTGCCATCGTCTTTTTATGGGAGCTTCTCTGATGGGAATCTGCTCGCTATAACAAGATCAAATCAATGAATCCAGGCAACGCACCCATAATTCATTCCCCGCTTAGGGAACCCTAGGCAAGGCACGCTCACCGATTTCACCTACATTGATTTTAGCTATATTATAACATGATCAGTCATGTTCTGGTTGAAGGTAAAAGAAAAACGGCCTATTTCAAAGTTGTTTTTCTCGCTTGACCTACATGTGACACCTCTGCATGCGCCGAATGCAAAAACCCATTTTTTTCTCGTTTTCCCTTCTTTAAGACTTTCGAGTTTTCTTATTTAACAATCGGAGATTTCCTCCCCATAATCTATCACTCCTTGTAACTGGGAAAATGGATTTCCAAATCCGCGTGATTTATGCGCGTCGTCTATACGTAGCAATTTCGAGCATGGGAAAAAAATACCAGGCACATCATGGAAAGGTGGGATTTGCATAGATGTCATCCAATTTAGCAGCACGTTTTTTGTTTCCCAAAATAGCTTTTTTGAGAATTTTTTTTTCGCAAAGGCTGGCGAGTAACTGCGTACGAGGGATGTCTGTTCAAATTGGGCATGTTTAACCCTACCCCACTTTTATCTGAAAATAGGGTCCCTCTTGTTGACGTCCAGCTAATATTTTAATGATTTCGTTATTTTTCGTAAATCGGGCCTTAAAAAGGCATTTTCATTGTCATTCACGATCGATCACTCGAGCAATGCGGTGACCGACGCATTTCGTGTTATTACTAAAACTAAATTGTGAGACATATGTAAATGTATGACAAATTGAGACCAGGGCAGTGTTGAAAGTCCCTATACTACCACACTCTAAACGGAAAAAGTACAAATGTTGAACGGACTTGAACCTTAAGGGAACACATATTTTGAAAGTATATACACCAAACCCAAGCACAATGTGTACCCTTTACATGTGTTCCTATGAGTACATTGTACTTTGAGATACAAATATTTAAATCAGTTCATCCCTTTGGATACATAAATGATATATGGGGTGCAAATGTACATTTGTACTTATACGGTTTACAGTGCAGCATGATAGTCATCATGCAAAATGGGATTGTCATCTTTTAACAGCACAATAGATGATAATACATGTGCACATAGACATGGAAGTTGTGAAAAGCCCAAGAACAGTAACCTCGCGATTCTGAAGATGGCTTGGTCTAAGATGATAGGGCATATTGCACCCAGCTAGTACATGCAATTCAGAGTCAGCACATTTGATATCCACTATTTGCACGCTTTCAGCACTTTGTGAGTGCGTTACGTGTAAGACTCTGGTCGACTTAACCGGTCGATCCCGTTGTTTTATGACCAGTGTCCTTCTTGTAACGCTTCATTTTGCAACTCATGAATATCAGAGTCCCCCCAAGTACAGTACACTTCGGATAGGCCTATCTACGCTGTAAATAAGCTTAGGGGGGTTTGCATGGCGAATTTTGGGGAATAAAAAGCCTAAGGAGATGCATTGGTGGGGCGCCCATAAAAGTCCTTCAATTTCATGCATGGCAGCAGTGTGTTAGTCCCGTGTAAGTGCACTTTGATTAACACTGAAACATCAGAGGAAACGGCCCTCCACGGTGGTCCCCCGCTAACTTTATAGCCATAGGGCCTTCTTGAAAATGGCTCAACGGATCTCCCCCTTGCCGTTTGTAATTGACAACTTCGATGGGTATCATAGACGCTACTTTCAGATTAAAGGCATATGCCATGCTTATAATACACCGAGAAAAAGTGGCTCTGGGATCTCAATGTCCCAGAGTCCATTAGCGTTTCAACATTCGCGTATACACTGTAGATCGAGTTCAACCAGATTTACATCCGAATCTGTCGCTTAACTCATTCTTAGGCCTTCGTGTTTAAGATGCCGACGTACACGTCTTTGGCCCGTTTATACCCCATTACAGATATGAACGCTTGCCAAATGTGTGTCGAAATCGGCGAATTTCTGAATTCAAAATGACTATCAGCTTCGCTCACTCATAACCACTCGTATACGCCATGAATGATGACACTGACACTGGAATTAAGACTCGGTTTTCGAGTCATGAAAATAGTGATAAAAGTTAAGCAGAAATGCCACCGTTATAGTCGCAATTGAAAAATGGCCGAATTACATAACAGCTGATGTGCTAGCTGCCCCAAGTAGCCATCACTATATGAGAAAGTCAGCTTCTCCTAACATAGAAAGGCAAAAAAACGCAAATAAAAATGATATAATGCACAGGGTGACCATATTGTCCTACCATCATCGCCAAAAAATATTTTTTTTACTAAAAGTAGAAGAACTAAAGCTTTATTTGCTGTATTTGGTTCACACGGAGTGGCAGATGTTGCTGTGACCGCTAGAAATGAAAAACCTTTTTTCCTCGTAACTTTAACAGATTTTTAGGTTTTTTTCTATTAATGTTAGACTTGATGTTGGCCCTATACGACTGGGTTCAATCAATGCCGCGTAAGCTATTCCAGTTACATTCATGGGGTCATCTGTTGTCTAAAATGACATCGTATTAATTTCAATCACAGTCTATCAGCAATTATTTTCCCAGAGTATTTTGCTTGCTCGCGAGCTGTTTGGGATGCTGGGACCCCGAAAGTCGGCAATCACACATAGCAAGTGCAATGAAAGTCATGTAGATGGAAAATGGGCAGATGATCTTTTAAACGCATTATACGGTGCCTTTCCTAGCGGCTATAAAAATGTTTTCACTTCGTTATTTTCGCCGGTGGTTTCCCCGCTGTCCTAATAAGATAAACTTTGATTCGGCGCGAAAAAGAAAAAAAGGACAAACCTCGCTTCATCCCATTATCTGGTGGCCACCACACTTGTCAGCATCAACACGTGGCCCTCACATATATAGGTCTGAAAATTGGCTTTTCGCTTCGCCACGCAAGGCAAACAAATGTGATTTAAAAAGTGGCGAAGAAAAACGTAATTTTTGATGATAATTTGTCATTGCCTTATTCAGATTTTCCCTCTGTAGTGAGTCGTTGGGAAGGAAACGGCAAATTAAATAGGTTTCATTAAGTAAGAACTCCCAGTTAATTGCAGTTTGTATCCTCGCAGTTTTCATTTAACGATCCGTGAAAACTGAAAGGAAGCAAAAATAAAATCCGCCTTTTTTCTGATGTTTTGATGAGTGCTCAACGAGCGTAGTGCCATCATTTACATCTAAATCTACATAACTGCGCAGACGAGAAATTACTGGGAATATGGGGCATCGCTGACATTATTTCAGAAGCGGGAAAAGGGTAATGTTCCCGAAAAAAGGAAGGTAGTAATTGGAGATTAACCGAACGAGAAGGAAATAAAACAAAGAAATTAACTCGGCTGCTGGGTTGACTTTTAAACATTTTATGCTTGAGATACAGTTTTGTTCGGAACGTACCAGGAATTGTACATTAAAAAACCGTTTTGCTGGTATTATTATCGCACGAGATAGATTAGAAACCTAATTACTGTTAGGAAAATTCATCAGATTGAAACTTATTTCCGATTCAGATATTCTTTGTCTGGAGCGTAATGTGGACATTATCATCCCTTATATGTTTTATGTGTATTTAGTGGGGTAGCGAAGCATAATCTGTAATAAAGAGACCTTTTTTTAAACTAATTTCGTCCTCCACCACAAATATCGATAATAGACGATTAGCATGACATTGGAATCCAAAGTCATGCAGCCGTCAGAGTTGGACGTTCCACACTCTAAACGGAAAAAGTACAAATGTTGAACCTTAAGGGTACAAATGTTTGGAAACTATATACACACCCTATGGAAACGTATGTTCATCGCATGTGTACCCTTGACATGTGTTCCTAGGGGTACATTGTACCTTGAGGTGCAAATATTTAAATCATTTCATCC
>JAQFYZ010000163.1:0-62707 GCA_034695085.1 Cylindroiulus punctatus | reverse complement strand
TTATGTTAGGTAAGGTTAGGGTAGGTATAAACGCTCAAAAAACCTAACCAAACCTAACCTAACCTACCCTAACATAATATGTAGTTCCGTTAATGGACAAGTACCAATTTTTTATACATGTAGTACAATGTGCTGAACACGTTTACATGTACATCAAATATATACTGCATACGCAGTGCACGTACGAGCATGATGTCTGTATACATGAGGCTTTAAGTACAGTGTTTGTCAAAGTTATGCCCATTTTTAAAATTGTAATGTGTTGAAGGAATTTCGTGTAACATATGCAGGTTTCTTGCAAAATTACAAAATGGCGTGCATTGATATGTCTAGAAGGTAAACTTTGTTGAAAAATAGAATTTTGTCGCTTAATTTGCACGTTTCCTTCGAATGTGAACACAGTGTGGTATATATTTAATGGAATGTGAGCTAACGTATTCTGATTTGATAACATGACGTGCAGGCAATTGGCATCAATAAATTACAATTTTCGATAAATTGCAAAGATTATATACATGTATACAGAGTTCGTTTTACTTAGGGTATTTAAGCTATAACTTCATATTCTAAAGTCTAAAGAAATGGATAAAGCCTTCATAACATTACAACTTTTTGGAATTTTGACCACATTCATCATCACAGTTGGACATTGTAATGATCGTACACTAAAGGAATCCCATTTTCCAAGAAAACAGCCATGGCATCTTCTTGTCATCACTTATATAGTTGGGGAGATGGTAACTTCTTTACCAACAGGTTGCAAATCTTCAGTATTATGCAATTAAATGATGTAGCCTTAAAATTTTGTGCTACATTCATTAAATTTTAAAATGCATCAGATATTTGAACTATCATATACATGTATACTGGGGCATTATAGAGCTCATCAGAATGGACAGATCAATTTTCTCGGAAACTATATCGGAGTGATTATAGCACCAAACTTGGTCAAATGCATTTTCCAATACATGCATTTTCAAAATGTATATCATCTGTCATTTTTCCATTTTATCCCATGCATCCTCATCTTCTACACCATAGAAGGGACGTTTTTAATAATACTCAGGAAGGTCAGATGTTAAAATGTTTTCGTTCACACCATAGCTCCTCTCCGCATACAGGATAATCAATTAACATCCCCCATCCATTATCCCTCGTTGATGTCCATTTCAACTTACCTGTATGGAATATGGACAAAATCATGTATAGTCTATAACTGTAGGCCTGTACTAAGCACGGCTATAGGAGCACCTCACATTAATTACGTCGCACGGAAAGTGCGAATCTCAAAAAGTCGGATTATGTTAAGTTTCAGGTCTTTATTTGTCAAATATTTTTGGTAAAGTCCTCAACAGGATGCTCCTGCATGAGGGCCAAGTTGACCAAGATGTCTGTAAAGAAATTGCCATCTCACAAGAAGATGCTAAGTGTCTTGTTAGAAAATGGGATTCTTTGTGAAATTTCAGTTTATTGGCCAGGGAAATGTCGCAAATAGTGCTTGAGATATATAGTGTATCTTCTGAGTACTCCATGAAAATTGCTTTCAGCAACTGTTAAATACCTTAACATACCATGCATATATCTTTTAATTTGAACAAACATCAATGCAGGCATGATTTTGAGTATACGAGTAGTCCTATTAACTGATAATTATACTATACTTCAATTAATATACACTGCATGTACAATACATTCTATACAATCTGCAGGAGTCATGGCGTGTTATATGGGAGGCTATAACAAAACTATACGTTTCGCATATACACGTATCTGTATACCTGCATAAATGCATACACACACAGCAATTTAACCGCAAATTAAATAACGAGACCTTTTTCTACGATTAATTACAATTAATCAATTTTTTAATCTGTTTTCATCAGCAGTTAAGCATGCAGCCACGATTGGCTAAATATTGCATACATACAGGATAAATAAGAAATTCAATCACGGCCAATATTAAACATCCATACTGCACGACGTTTCGCAGAATTAACTGCTTCATCGAATTTCCAAATTTGTTATTTATTCTAACACCCCGGCCACCGGAGAAATGATGGATGGAATTAATATACATACAGTATGCATTATTTAGCCAGTATATATTTAGGCTAGTATGTAGCGTATAATCTAGAACGAACACGAATTTTTAATTAAGTTTTGGGGTAATTTACCGGTAAAGTGGCCGGTAAAGATGTAAAAGTTTTGCTCAGCTATAGTGTTCGGCCTATTTCAGGGACTTGGTCTTACTAGATTTACCGCATTAGCTAACACCTTAATTATAGGGACATGCATCATTCGGATGGGCATTTCAACGAGGCGTCGACCAACAAAGGACCACTAAATTACACAAATAGGCAGATAGCCATAAAACAGTTTTGGGCACCTGCTTCTCCACCAGTGGGTGGCGATGGCATCAGCCCGGGAGAGGGTCACGACCTATTGACAATGTCATTTCAATATCAAGTTGAATTCCCACGCAGCATTGAACTCCCCATTTGCGTGCCAACGTGTCCTTCATCGATTTTTGAACGGAACGCAACGAGTGGCTGCCTGGCCGTGGCACTTTTGCATTGGTCGATTGGGACTGCGTGTGTCCGCCCCCTCCGAGCACGAGGTACCCTATCAGGCTGCGCCGACCTAGGGGCCCCTTATCCTTAGCAGCGGAATGCGGGACGGCAGAATTCCTCCGCGATGGGATGGGCTTCCTCCTGGGATGGGCTTTCGACAAACGACCGAGTGGGGAAATGTTTTATGGACATTGGCCTACGCCATTGACCAATTGCTCGATTCCCCCTTGGGTAACCTGTACTGCTGACCTTAGTCTGCGCCAGCATTTACCCCTCCTCAAAGGTGCACTCTTAAATCTCTTATGGCAGTATATGCCGCCATGGGTTGGCACCTATTGAAATGTCGCAAAATTGTGTAACTTTCTCTAAACCCTTCTTGAAATCAAATAGCAATCATCTATGAGCTGCATCCTCAGTGACATGTGGATGATTGCGGATGTTATAAACGTAACCAGTTCGAGAATTGGTGAAGTTCGTAATATTTAAAACAGCTATTTTTATATGCACTTGTACATGTGTAAGTTATTTAAAGTTTAACTTATAGACATAGCGTGCACTGTATACACACGGTAACGAAAAGGACATCATATATATACAGGGTTTTTCACGATATATAAAATTACTGCTGACCTTAGTCTGCGCCAGCATTTACCCCTCCTCAAAGGTATCCACTCTTAAATCTCTTATGGCAGTATATGCCACCATGGGTTGGCACCTATTGAAATGTCGCAAAATTGTGTAACTTTCTGTAAACCCTTCTTGAAATCAAATAGCAATCATCTATGAGCTGCATCCTCAATTACATGTAGATGATTGCGGATGTTATAAACGTAACCAGTTCGAGAATTGGTGAAGTTCGTAATATTTAAAACAGCTATTTTTATATGCACTTGTACATGTGTAAGTTATTTAAAGTTTAACTTATAGACACAGCGTGCACTGTATACACACGGTAACGAAAAGGACATCATATATATACAGGGTTTTTCAATCCAAAGACAAACACTGAGGAGGGAGAGCGGGAAGGGATCGAGTCAACGGGAAATGACGTAATTGGCAGATGACTGAATTTAAGACACATAAATGGGATGTGACGTCTTCCTGTCTGAAATCAAGACATGCAAAAGCGTTTAGATGTTTTAAACGTTTTTAAATTGGCACGGTGTACGAAGTCAGCACTTTAATAGACTTCATTTTGAAAAAAATCTGAAATTAAGATGCCTTTGCAAAATGAAGACACTTTACATGTATTCAGACAGTGTTTTTAGAGTGTATATAGAAAGGTCGCAAAATTGTGTAACTTTCTTTAAACCCTTCTTGAAGTCAAATAGCAATCATCTATGAGCTATATCCTCAATTACATGTAGATGATTGCAGATGTTATAAACGTAACCAGTTCGAGAATTGGTGAAGTTCATAATATTTAAAACAGCTATTTTTATATGCACTTGTACGTGTGTAAGTTATTTAAAATGTAACTTATAGACATAGCGTGCACTGTATACACACGGTAACGAAAAGGACATCATATATATATACGGAGTATTTCACAATATATAAAAATGACTTATATAAAATACTGCTGACCTTAGTCTGCGCCAGCATTTATACCCCTCCTCAAAGGTATCCATCCACTCTTAAATCTCTTATGGCAGTATTGCCATGTGGGTTAGCATCTATATAGAAAGGTCGCAAAATTGTGTAAATTTCTTTAAACCCTTCTTGAAATCAAATAGTAATCATCTACAACTGTATACATGGAGATAATTGCAGACGTTATAAACGTAACCAATTCGAGAATTGGTGAAGTTCATAATATTTAAAACAGCTATTTTTATATATGCACTTGTACATGTGTAAGTTCTTTAAAATGTAACTTATAGACATAGCGTGCATTGTATACACACAGTAACGAAAAGGACATTATATATACAGGGTTTTTCACAATATAAACTTACTTAAAATAAGGATACTTTTTCGAGGTTTTTTTTGGATAAAAAGTTTTCTGCTTGTGTATGGGAGATAATTATATGCAAGTCAAAGATATATGCAAGTATATAGAGGTCATATGTGTAGGTTTTATACATATATATATGATATCCCACATGCAAAAGAAATGTATTTCAAATGCATTTTGAAATACATTGCAAATTGTAAAATGTATTGCAAATGTATTTTTCAGAAAAAGCTCCATGATAAATGCAGTTTAGAATGCATTTACAATCCATTATGAAATACACTTGTCTCAATCGACATATATTTTGAAATGCATTTCAAAATGCATTTCTTTTCCATATATGGTTGAGCACATTGAAATTTTCGAAATGCGGTTCGGAACTTCATTGGAATATGATTTGGTGCTTATCACAGCTTATGTCTTGGGCATCAATGATCGAGCGTTCGCTATAAATTTTAAGTTATCTGAACATAAGTTTATGGAAACAGTTTAAATTTTTCATATAAATTAAGCTGATGTACAATGTATCTTCGCTGAATATCATTTCGAATCTTATTTCTTATTCAGCTTGTCCTTAATTATCATTTAGCCAAATGCAATTTAGGAAATCCGATTCGAAATATTGAAATTTGTTGAATGATGATTAAAGATAAGCTGAATTTGGCGCATCTCACTGCCGTAACTAATTTTAATTTGTCAAGATATATGCTTTATGATTGAACGTGTATATGTTACTAAATTTTTAATTACTGTATACGAACAGAATTAAGTGTCATAGTTTACATGTTGTTTATAAATTAAGCTGCATGATTTAAATACTGAATATATCATTAACCAGTTGCGGTTATTGTGCGTGCTTAATTTATGCACGTGCACATATCAAGCGTTATGTTCTCCCTCGATATAATATCACATGTGTAATAAAAAGTTTAAGTTTTTAATACATGTTATAACGAATTAAGCAAGAGCAAAACAATTGTGTGAATTCCACACACGCACGCATGCAGCATCGCAATAATATTGTTTCAGTCAGTCTAACATGTTTCCCTTTGATTTAATTAATACATGTAAATAGTTAACCAACATGTATCAGAGACAACCTGGATAAGAAATGGAGACTCGCAATGACAATATTTTATTAACGTAATTTATAAATGGAATAAAGTTATTTCCATAAACCTATACTTCTGTTCATAATTGAAAATATTTAACAGCAAACGATCGATCTTGCATGCATAACAAAATTGAAGTTAATATATACTTGCATATTGTTAAGCAGTGCAATATTAATCTATTACGCAAATAATATTTCAGTATGTTCATAATATTCAACTCGTGAAATTACTATGCATAAGATTAAATTTGTGGTCGATAACAATTTTGTGCTATATGGAAAACGAAAACTATTTCATTACTGTAAAATGAAAAATAAAACTTAAGATGTGCTTGTTTAACATGTAGCACCAAACTTGATCACATTTGTAATAAAATTATCGCAATTAGTTGATGAAATTAATCGCGGCACCAGGCATGGGAAGAATTATATTCGATTCAAAGAATTGCTATATATGCACATATATGTGACAACTTATTGATATATAAATTAATTTGAGGAGTTTCTATTAATGTTCTCATTAATTTGACGGTAGCTTACGTTAATTAAATAGAAAACTCACATGTAGAGATTTATTAAACCAATACACTGTAAACCGTAAAGGTACAAATACAGTTTTTGTGTAGTACAAATGTACATTTGCACCCCATATTTCATATATGTACCCAAAGGAATAAAATGACAAATGTAGACCCCTAGGAACGCGTGTCAAGGGTACACGTGCAATCAACATATGTACCCATTTGGTGTGTATATAGTTTCAAAACATTTGTACCCTTAAGGTTCAACATTTGTACTTTTTCAGTTTAGTGTATACTCGGTATATATGTATATATGGCTTACGTCTGCACCGTTGATGTTGTATATAATATGTATGTGGGTATCCCAAAAATCAGCGCCATCTTTCTAATAGTATAAGACATTCATGATACATTAATGGTTCATATTATGACATTCACGTTTTTTTAAATGTGAGCTAAATAAATCTGTAGACATGTACAGACATAATTTTGGTTTATTTATCAAAACAAATCGATCACAGCGTATAAATATATATTTCATTATTTTTCTACTATTATACTTACAACTTCTCTAAAATCCATTATTGCGGACCCCGTTTTTCTTTAAATACTCCTAGTCTCATTATTAACATTTTTGAAAATGTTCTTTGCAAAATGCACTTCAATCCATTATTTCTGACACTGACAGCGTCATGAGATTCTAAGCAAACTTGGAAATTTGGGTTAAAATCCACTGTAGTTTACAAAAATTGACCCTTGTTAAATTATTATAGTATTTCTTTAATGTAAAGCTCATGCACAGCAATGCCTTACAAATATTTCTTTAATTCGATACTAAGATTTCTAGAAATTTGTGAAGCCACGCTTATAAAATCACTCATTTTTATTTCTAGTAATGTTTTTTAGTTTGTTACACAAATATCACCCATATCTACAGTATAAAGAAGGGGTTTTCTTACAATTATTAATTTGACTAGTTTTGTTTTGTGAAAAAACTGAGGAGTAAAAATGTTTATTTTCGCATTTGTTCGGTGTCCCATGTTGGCATAACCTCATATTACTAATGCATATGGGACATTTTTCAAAATGATTTTTATACATTTGTATAAAGTCATCAGAATCCTCGATTTGGAAATGCAGTCAGAAAAATCTTTGTAAAATTACAGATTTTACGAAATTACAAATTTACGGTAAAAGCAGTGCACGTTTTCTATATTAAAAATGGAGATAATGGCTGCTGTTAATACCACCAAAAAAATATATATATCTACATGCAGTTAAGAGACCTTATCTCGCCCCTTTCATGCAACGCCAATATCTAGACTTTTGTTTTACATTTCCCATACATAATGTACCATACATTGTAATTGAGAGTATATGTCATGAAAAGGTTCTTGCATATACTGTATTTGTTTGCGTGTGTCAATTTAAACTCATGTTTAATTGAGTTAGATATATAGGACCTGAAGTTAATCGTTTTTCAATATGCACGGCGAATTGTCTGATCATGCACAAAAATATTGAAATTTTATGCATGTGAATGGTACCTATATATAATAAATAGGAATAAGCATAGGCATATGCATAAGACATGTTTACAAAAACGTAATATACACAGAGGCGGTGAATCATCCTGTATATACTTGCAAACAAGATGCAATAATATGTTAAAATTAGCAAGTTGTTGGTAAGCAAGTTGCCATCTTACCAATTAAAATGTGAGGACAAGACGATGCCATATACAGTATGTGTTTCAAAAGAAGATTGGATTCCTTTAAAGAGTTTACAATCTATACTCTAAAGGAACCCCATTTTCTCACAAAACACTGATGGGATTGATGCAAAGGAATTCGTTGGGAATATCACTTTTTCGAAATTAATCTTGAAGAAAATGAAGGAGCCTGAAATAAAAAATTCAATCTGATTACGTTACGATAATGGACGTGTAAGGATACACCTCTTATCAAAGAGGTGCCCATCTGCCGATATTTGTTACCACTTCCTCCTGACAAAGAATTTCAGAAGCATGCATGCACTTGGTTCAATGGTATGGCATGTCAGCCCTAAAGTGCCTTGGTGCAGTTCACCGACCATGTCTTGAACGATAGATGGATGTCCAAAAACCGAACATTCTTAATTCACTACCATGCATCTAGTACCATGGCTTCACACTTTCAGATATTTGAACTTCCCTAACCTAGCTCAAGCAAATATTGGGGCATAATTTTTTTTCTATGGTGTCATGGTGTCGGGGCTCTAAAATGGCCTTAGTGTTTAGTACATGTGCAGAATTGGAAACGTCAATGCAAAGAAAGTATACAGGCAGTGCCAATGGTGTCGAAATGCTGGCATGGCTGAAGATAATTAGACCTATATGCAACCAATTAATAGTTAGCTGAACTAATTAACTGGCAGTGTATATACTGTGCATTTCATCTCCCCTATATATAGGCCAGTGCACTGCATGAGCTGTTGGCCCCATGCATGTAAATCTAATATACCAAGGCCGCCAGATTCCTTTTGCTTTTTCCTAAAATGTCATATACTATCAACCACTATACATGTTTATGTGTTTGTCAAAACGTTTATCACGTGCGAAATATGCATTGATGCAATATTGCACAAGTGTGGCTGCCATTATTTGGCACTTTACCCAAGTTTGGCCAACTCTACTACTACAACATATATAGAAAAACAGGAAAAATCCCGTAACTGTTGGGTTGGGCATTTAAGAATTAAAAGGTGGACAATCAAATTTCAAATAATGTAAATTGCATTTTAAAGAAGACACCCAAAATGTGTTATTTTTAACGTGGACATCTATACCCACCAGCTAGTTTTTCTCAATAATGGCCAAACATGATAATTTATTTTTTGATGATGTCTCATTGACATGCAACTACAGTGTACTGTATATCGGTGCGACCACTTAAATAAAGCTATGGGTCAATTTAATATAAGTTGGGAAAGATAAACAAGTGCTCGCACATGTTAATTTGTTCGATATCAACCTTTGGGATGCTATTTGATGTTTTACAAATTAAGAGTGTATAGGTCTATACTTAAGAATTTCAACTAATTTCAAAAGTTGAACCATGGACGACGGAGAACAGCCGCCACTGTCTGTCAATAATTGGCTTAAACATTTCGGTTTAATCAGTTTTGATGTTTGCATATCACTTGCTGGCAATTCAGGCGGTCAATCGAAATAAATTTTACTTCTCTCATTTTGTTTATTGATCATGGAATCTCAACATCTCTCGATATGTCTATACCGATTGGCAACAAGCAATTTATGGATTTTTAAATATTGAAATAAGTTCAGAGTTAAAATGTTTCATACAATATGCAAGATATATCGTATACGCTACAAATGGGTATACAAATTTTTCTAATGGTATAGTAATGTAGTTTTACTGTGAGCATTGCAACATGGAATAATTATATTTGTATATTCTTGAATAAGGGTCAACTTATCAGCGTTCATTTCATTTGATTACTACATGTAAATAAACAATAACTTTTAATCCTGCAGGATTTAGTAGAAAAATCACAGAATGAAGACATGCCCAAGTAACGAAAATTTAATTCTATTCTTTGTCTTAATTTTTTTACCATGATCAAAATAGCCAAATGATTCCCTTCATTAACTACTTAACGTCTACGTTTTCATATAAACATTAAGGCAATAGGCATACACTTTTGTAGTTACTGCTGGTTTTCTTCACATGAAAGTTTTGTCATTTTTTATGAAATTTGACGTATACATGTACATGTATAATAAGTATTTTCCAAACCTGTAAAACTAGAATATTGCGCTCGCATGCAGTTTTCGTATAAAAGTCCTTAGAATATGTTTTATCAGAAATGTTCAGTATTTAAGCCTCGTTTGATCGCATGCAATTTGTTGGTTATGCCAAATTTTTCATAAATTTTCGTAATTTCTCATTTTGCCTTGATTATAATTATTGACTGACTATATATGCGCCCCTCCCCCCTTCATCCAGTGGCCAATTTCCTGATTAAGACCTTTGGGGGGCACTTTTGATTCCATGGGCCCCTCAATGCCAAGGGACATCCAGTGGTGGAATTTTTTGGAGTGTGAAGGGATGAAGGACTTCCATAAATGACTAACTTTTGTCTGGACCACAAATGGTGGATTTTCAACCTTATCAAATAATCAAGAGAACACCATCGGCGAAAAAATGTTTAAATCTGGACCACAAATGATGGATTTTATATAAATTTTATTGGAAAATTTCCTCCATTTTTCCAAGTTTTGCATGGAATACTTAATGTCTGCACCGTATATATGCAACTGCCTAGTTTGCCTAAATGGTAGAACCGGTGATTCCTCCGAAATTCGCATTGGTTTTCTTGTTTTAGAATTTGACAAAAATTCGTCGCGTTCATTTTAATAGTCAAACGGCCATTTTTACCAGGGATTCTGAATGCGTCGGTGTAGCGTCATTGGATTAACCGTCTCTTATTTGAGCTGGCCAATCCGAATTTGCCATTCAAATAATAACACCGAGCGGCCATTGCTGATGGGCGGGCAATCGATGGCCATAAAGGGTTAAGCTCGTGTCCCGGCGCCATCTAGCGTTCGGTTTTAAAAGCCGCGTTTTTGTTATTTGAATTTTGACTTCTATGAGACATGGCTCAAACGCCATTTCAAAATCTTTGTAGATTTAGATTCGGGTGATTTTTCGTTTACATTACGTTTGGTATTTAGGCCCATATGGGATACATGTAATACATGTAAATACTCTTAGAATGAGATGACAAAATGGAGCTACTGTTTGGAGCTCAGCTGTGTACAGGGTGCCCCGTTGTTTTTGTTTATAAGGTAAAAATGATTTCATAAAATTTTGCGTGCAGCTTCATGCAGAATTTGCACATGTGTATAAGGACCATCGATAAAGTCTGAACGCGACATGCCAAGTGTTTAGAATAAAATCGACTTCGAATAGCTTGTATCTGATGCATGCTTTCATATACAGTGAGTACTGCTTAATATGATTGCGGATAATGGAATCAGCCATTTATTGTTATCGGAATTGCCTAGTTCCGAAAGCTCCTATTCAAATGCATTGCAAAATGAACGCTTATTGTGATCAACTTTTCGCTTCATGTTATCGTTTATGTAATCTTCTATGTTTTCTCTGTATAATTTCTTCATGTATAGATCACATATGCGTCTTGATGCAATGTACAGAATTACACATACAAGGAATTTGTTTGATTTTTTTTAATGTCTCAGAATCGTCCGGATATTGTCATCAAAACAGCCTGGTCCCAATGTGACCACATTAGGAGTTACCCACTGTATATAAAAGGCAATTAACGTGTTTTTCACGTAAAAGATGGTTTAATTGCACACAAATCGTGTGTATCACAAACTGTTCATTTTTAAACGTTGCATAATTAGCAGTAGTCTATAAAACATAGCATGATATGACGTCATACCGAACTGACTGACCGCTATAGAGCATTTTCAAAGAAGAATATATACATGTAGGACCCTATATATGCACTAATTCCACACTATACTATAAAACAAATACTGTTAGCTCCTCTATACACACCGGTTCGTGTGGATATACATGTACATGAATCTACGAAAATGGTGATGCAGTGCTAAATTTAATTACTTATTACATTCAACATGCCAAAATAAAATGGAGTTTTGGCATTTATTCTTTACACGTGCTTGAGGAAATCATGCTTAAATGCATAAGTAAATTGCGAAAGTGATCTTCATATGGAACGGGAATGGATACATGGCATAATTGGCCTAAATTATATTTGTTGATCATGCTTTAATTTGCCGCCGGGTTACATGCATGAGTGCGCAAGTAACTTGGATAGTGTCGCCAAAAAATCTTCAGGAAATATCCTATAACGACTGATCTTCAGTTTTAAAAAAAATATTTTGAGTGCTTACCCAGACATAACTGCCTATTATTGAATATCTTTAAACCAGACACATTGTCACACACACACTGTATACATTGGAGGC
This sequence comes from Cylindroiulus punctatus, assembly GCA_034695085.1. Classification (NCBI taxonomy): domain Eukaryota; kingdom Metazoa; phylum Arthropoda; class Diplopoda; order Julida; family Julidae; genus Cylindroiulus; species Cylindroiulus punctatus. Next base: position 50,523 of record JAQFYZ010000163.1, on the reverse strand, counting down.
TATATGTATATACATTTATAGCTTAATTACTAACTGAATAATTATGCTTGTCTCATGCAAGCAGCCTTTGTTATCACTATGCATAACAAATAGACACTTTGTGCAGCACAACGAAAGTTTTAGAAAGGAAAGTTTAATTTAATTTTTGTGCCTATAATATAAGTTTTTATGGACGTGCAGCGATACTAGCGATGCAAAATAAATGTTATTTATTGTTTATATACATAGTTGCAAAATATACGTTGCAAAAAAAAAAAAAAGGGATGCAAAATAAACGTTATCATTAAAGTGCATCAACGTAAACTTAATATTTTTTCCTGCCCTAGTTTAACAAAACGAATGTTTAACTTATACCGTTCATACTTTTAATAAACATTAAATAGCGTTTATTTTGCATCGCTAAGTATCTACATTTGTACATGTATAGTATAGGGCTTTACTATATACATGTGTATATATACTTATATCGTTAGGAGATTGCATGTCCATAATAAACTTCTACATGTATAAAAGGCACAAAAATGAAATTCAACTTTAGTTTCTACTGTGCAGTATCTAATAAGCTATGCATGCGTGCATGATGTTAATCGTAAAACACACGTAAATTTGATATGGAGTGGTTTGTGTAGGATTTTTTAATTTATGACAATTAACCGAGGAGATGACACGGTTTCAGTAACTCATCACGCACTTATGCATTCCACGCATTATAATTAGTGGGCCTGCGTGTTTGATTATATTGATCATATATTGTATTAACAGGTGATGGGTACATGCATATGGAATATGTACACTGTATGCGTATAGGCTAATAATTAAGTTTACTACCGGCCACATGCATTTGGTGGCAAATGAACTGATTTGATTACAGCTCACATGCATGTCTATGAAGTATTTGGTAATTCACCACATCAGTTAAAAATCGATAATGATCAGACAGTTTGTTTTTTTGACTGTTTGTTTCCAAACATGCATAATGTTTTTTCCAAGCTTGGCAATTAAAATCATTATAAAACATTTGTTTGAACATATACACTCTAAACAGAAAAATTACTAATGTTCATCCTTAAGGGTTCAAATGTTTTGAAACTATATGCACTCCCTATAGGTACATACGTTCATTGCATGTGTACCCTTGACATGTGTTCCTAGGGATACATTGTACATTGAGGTACAAATATTTAAATCATTTCATCCCTTTGGGTACATATATGATATATGGGGTGCAAATGTACATTTGTACCCTACAAAAACTGCATTGGTACCTTTACGGTTTAAAGTGTATACATATAAAAGACTCTATTTGGCCTAGTTTGTTACAGTAAGGAACATTTTATGTAGATGCGTTTAATATTAATTTTTAATAACCATATTTGCCATACTCTGCATGGTTTTAACGTCATTTCAACATCGTATGCTGTATATTGTTGAAATAAGTTTTGGCTGTGGTATACACTCATTCAACTAATTTACAACCATACAGCCAAAAGAATTTTAAGGAACGTCTAAGGTTCAATGTCATAATATGGCATAACATTTTTTCAAACTTGTCCAAACAATATGAAGCGAAGGCTTAAATATGCTTCTACATATTTATACGTAAATATATCGCACTACACCATAATGCAGTGCATTTAATATTTCTTTACTTTATGTAATTACATGTTCCCGAGTGATTAAGTTTGAATTTTTAAAGTTTAGATGCTATATACAGGGTGATTCATCTCAACGGACTGCGGATACTTCACTGCACATCACCTGTGTACCACCCTCAGGACAGTCCGTTAAGATGAATCGCCCTGTATATACACTGTATATAATTGAACAGATTGATGCGTACTACAGTAAATACTGTATAAACTTGCGTAGCTATACATGTACAGTGTATGGTTTATTGCTACTACAGGAATTCTGCTGTGCAAAATTCTGAGAGCGACTTCATGCGTCTTTAGAGCGTGTTAAATCACAGTACATATACGGTGTATAACAAGATACCCCTATGCAAAAATGCACGCCTAACGCATAGCAGTGAATTTAAAGCAATATTCTCACATTGAAATAGACGCCATGTGGATGGAACGCAAAAGCCAGTAAGCAAAACCCGTCTGGCCATTTTAATTTCATATTTCTGTCCTTCGTTTCTCCCTCATTTTTCATTATCGGACTTGGGCGTCCGTATAAACAAAATCGATGAGAATGTCGATTATCCGTGCTCTCCTTTTAAACCATGACCCAGACAGATGCATACAACATGTATCAGACATTTATCAGATAGAAAACCCCGAATAGATACGACCCAATCCAACGAATGGCGATGGTACCAGCTTCCATTTGATTAAATCTGGGTAAAAATTAACGAAAACCTCAGTGGATTCAAACACTCAGACTATGAATCCACGCCTCTGTCCATTGATTGATTGTGCTTGCCATGCCATTTCATGAAACAGACGTCTGACCTTTGGTACCCTCAGATCTGACGTCTGTACACGTTCCTGCGCTTAGAAAACACGGTATGATTTGTAAGCATACCTAGCAAACCATTCAACTGGCTCGGTAACGAATGAATCTGCGTGGATTGTTCGAGCATGATTTTCATTTATAATTTACGTCTAAATTTGCATTATGCTTAGCTAAGAAAATTTCCGTTCGGATAAACGACGTCGGCGGCCATCTTGCGCGAGACGCTATGTGGCGTGAGCGTCGGGGAAATGGCCGATGCAGGGCAGTTCAGGATCCACCGAAACCTAGTTTTAAATTTACGGTATGGTGCGGACTTGGTCACGATTATGGCGAAGCCGAATACGAGCGCAATTAGCGGCGTGACTTGGGTGACACCCTGTACGCGCGTTTGGAACACCTGGTACCTGTCGAAATGGAACGGTTTTCGGTCAACGGAACAGCCAAATCTTTCCAGGTCGATCCCGGAGCCAACTCGAATCTTTTCGGCACTTTTTTAACCCTTTAGCTTCCAATTCAACTTCACCCAATTTGAATGCGGCCGCCTCAAGGCCGACCTTCTCCGACATTTTCGCGAGCCAGTCTGGCAGCCGTTTTTAATGGCTGCGTCCTGGAGCTTTGCGCTCATTTTTCCAAGTTGAAATCTGCCTGAAATTAACGACGGCCGAGGCAGTGGCATCCCGGGTGTCGGTAGGCGAGGTGCGAACCCCTGGCAGCCATGCGACACGTGCCAATTCTCACGTTGATTCGTAAGTACTGTATACTCTAGTCGAATTATGTAATGCAGTACCACCATTTTAGCTGCATCATTTGCGCGTAGCAATGAGTCCGTCACCTTTAAGAGCTCGATAAGCCTAAGCCGGAGCAGTGGTTTTTGCCAGCTCTCGCCTAAATTTTGGCTTGTTTTGAAGCTGACATATGGAATCGTGGGGTTTTAAATACCGAATTTGAACACACAGAAATTGGCCAATGCCGTTCCACGGTTTTCAAACGAGTCGCAATAACTCGTGACGCTGCTTGGTGCTCTGATGTGATGAAATTGTTAGCCTTTGATCAGCATCAGTCACTTTAGATTCTGAGGGTGAATTTCAGCATCAGAATGTAGGCCTATAGATAAATTTCTTAGCGTTCGAGTATAAATTTGCTACGCCTTCATTTACATGTACTACGTACAACAACATATATTGCCAATATATACTGTATGGGGTGCCAAACCATGATAGTGTAAGTGCCAAAAATTCCAAAAATCTGCTGTATACCAAAAGCGTTTTAAGTGCCATGCAGCTTGCTGCGGATTCCCGGGTTTGCAATGGTCAGTTTATTGGTGTAATTCTGGTGGTATAATGGCAGGAAGTTTATAGGAACAGAAATTGTATACCTGTAGCTTAAATAACGAAAACCAAGATTTTCCAGAACTGTTGATGAATGCAGTTTCCTAATGCTGCAGACATAAAATGCATGTATGATATACCATGCTTTGAAATTATATCATGAGAAACAAGCATTTCTTATGTGTTATTTGACCCATAGTATACTTGCTAGAGATTCGTATAGTATCTTTTTATTAATTTGGTGTTTTTACCCTGTTCTTATGTGGGCTCGAATTGCCTTGAATTGGTTTGCTGAACGTGCATATACAGTACATGCAGTATGAATATACTAGTATACACTGTATACAGACCAAGATTTTCCTCCGCGAACATTATAGAAAATGTAATACTCAACAGTTAAGATGTTATGTAACATAACATGTTGTATGAAAAGTTTCATACGATTTTCAAACATGATGCAATAACCTTTCTGTTCATTATACATATAACAATATAATCATGGAGTGTCTATAGTGCGGACGTGCCTTTGACAAACTAACCAGAACATGACTGGATTTGCAATGCACCAAAAACAGCCAATTTCTTCAGAGGTGTTTATTTGACCCTTCGGCGATCCCTCTATTGTGATTATCCTTATTTTTTTGGGACCTTATCTGGCTCCGTGATTTATAACGCGTTAATTGCGGCTATATTTCTTCCAGTTTTATAACGCAAATACGTATACCCATTACGGCCATCTTTTTGAAATAACATTTCCATGTTGACCTCTATGCAAATGTCCAAAAGAAAAGAAAAACAACTCGAGTGTAAAAAACGAGTGGCCTGCAGCGATTGTGCCTGTCCACGTCTCAGCCAACACGAACCCTTTCAGTCGTAAACGGGTCAGTCTGGGGTCATCTTTGCATATGCAAATTCAGTCACCAAACACGTCTGCAATACATAAATTGTTCGCTTTTCCAAAGAATTTCTACGTCTGGACGGTGTAATCGCCAGGTTGCATCCAGCCCGGGTTTTTTAGTTTTGTTCGTAATTTCGGTAGTTTTTGTCCAATTTGTTATCGAAATAGTCGTGATAGCATTTGAGCCAATATCGGCCTTGCGTGACCATGAGTTAACTCTGACTGCCTCGGATGTCATTCCCTCAGTTTTGCTGGAACTTTGACACTACAGTGTACATTATATGGACAATGGCAATCTCGTAGATTTTCACGGATTTGTTACCGAAAGGATTGTCGAGTTATGCTCGCCAGCGGTTGACGTTTTATAATCTGCTTAGAACAATTAGAATGGACATGGTAAGAAAATGCGATCAACAGTTTCTATTTTAATCTTAAACGTTATATGGGGCTTCGTCTTGAAGGTTCTTAACCTGTGCGGCGTTCTTTATGAATTCAAGTTGTTTAATCCATGGATTTGCAATGTTCAGTAATGCACGAATATGTTTCTCGTGTTAAATTGTTGTCAAAACTGTTTTAAATAAGTCTAATGTTAAATTAAGCTTTAGGTGCATGTGTACGAACCTGATTTTGAACAAATGCATGATAAATTTGGAATATTTATCATGCATACCGAATACACGAGGTTTTTTATTTTTTATGGGAAACATGCATATGAGAAAGTGATTATAGATTCTGATAGGCTAGTCTCAAATTGAAAAATATTCAGAGTAATGAAAAAATATAGTGCGTGTGATCTCGACCATTCCATGCAGTTAAATGATATTGTGATTTGCACGTTTGTGTTTAGCACACCTCCATTACGAGATATCTTTTTAAACTCATGGATGCCCATTACTATACAGTAATCACGGGAGAAAATTAAATCAAGGAAACATTATAAGTAAATTAAATTCGTTACATAGCCTACGAATAATAGGCCTGGCTATACATTACAGTGTATATATAGGCGATTGGAAGTTTAGATGTTCACTGTATCCATGCAAATAACAATTCCGATACGGTCCAATAGAAAATTCTAGTGAATTTATTACTTTATCGGAACCTGCCTAATCAGATCTGCCTATATGAGTAATGGGACCAATTAGGATAAGTAATGGGATACAATGGGAACCAGTGGCGTAACTACGAATCTGTTCTGGGAGGTGTTTTGAAGGCTCTGGGTGAACTCAAAGTTCTGGGTGATCTGACAACATAAGTTTATCCTATATTTGTTCTTGATTCTTATGCTGTATTTTGTTCTCTTTTCTATTGAATTTCCCCCCGCCCCCCTCCCCCCCTCATAGTTATGCCTATGATGGGAACACATGTAAGATATATACGAAATTCGTTTAGATATACAGCATATTAACATCTGAATTGTATGCTGTCTATACATGAACATTTGCCATTAAATTAATAGCGTGGACACATTTATTGCACAAAAAATATACATGCGACAAATGTTTGAATTTGGTATACAAGCATTGCTGTTATATATAGGGCTGCCTAAGCATGCATCGTATGTTTAATTCTAAAGTCTGTAATTGGACAGATTTAAATTAACTGTCAATATACAGGACGGATCTTCATCTATATAACTTTCGAGATCTTAGAGATACATGCACATACAGATCACGAGTTTGTTAATAAAAACGTTTGGCTTTATTTGCATTAATTGATGAAAATATACGGAAATAAGATAACCCGGCCATGCAGGGTGTTTTTTCCAGTTTTGTTTCATCACGATATTTTAACGCATATGTTAGGTACACAATTTCAATAAGCTTCCAGTTTGTATAGTATCTTTTGAAGATCATATGTTACCACTGGCTCATTCGTGGTGTTATGGTAAATTAAACAAAATTAATGTTATGCATGCATTGTACAATGCTCCAAATACACGAGGTTATTCAAAAAAGGATGGTGCAAAACAAAATCTAATTTATTATTTAAATACAGTGTAATTGATATACCAAAACTGGCATAACATGAACAGACAGAAGAACTTTCCAAGTTTCACATGCACCTTGCAAAACCGCAGACGTTTTAGACCAAGTACATGTAGACAGTGAACAAGTCTCACTCTCGCTACAGAAGTGACACAACTAGAAAGTTTTTTTCTGGATAAGTAAATTTACGAGAAGTTTTGCATGTAGTAGAGCTGACCAGAGCATGCAATTGTTTCTAAAGGGACCAACCTGCAATTGTTTCTAAAGGGACCAACCTGCAATTGTTTCTAAAGGGACCAACCTGCCAATAATGCGAAAACAATGTGGTTTCTTATCGGATGATAGAAGAAATTACTTTGACGTACGTGTCAGTTGCTGAAGTGGGATTACGGTTAGATGTCAAAGCAGTGTCAATTTTGAAACATGTAAACCGCGTTCGAGCTCAATCGTTGTTTACTGGCCAACCAGTTGCCTACTAACTCTCGAAGATCTTGCTGCAATAGGGCATACACAAACAGTGTATGTGAAGGGACACAACTAAATTAATTGTCGATTTCCAGTTTAAGGTACATGTGGAATAAGGTCTAGCGACATGACCTCTTATCTTCTGGAAAAAAAAACGGAACATTATCCATGGAACCCTATTGTTTTTGCATTATTGGCAGGTTTATCACTTCTGAAGCAATATTGTTTCTATGGCAAAACGATTTGCAAATTTGCTTCTCCTGAAAACAGCAATTTTTTCGAATTGTGCCACTTCAGATGTTGGGAGTGTGAAATATGGGGTCCGGTGGTATATACTACAGCAGATGTCAGTATGGCCGGTATATACATATGTATATATATATAGTTCTTTTGAGACGCTTAATTACCAGCAAAACCTTGGATTTCATTCCTGAGTGCAGCGTGTTTCAGTCTGTTAAAGTTGTCCACTGTCAATGCTATTTTAAATGGACACTTGTATAAAACGACTTTCCCCAACTGGTGCTTACATCAATATTTTGTTAGGTGCGTGTGAAGCTGGAAATACTCTTCTGTCTGTTCATGTTATACCAGTATTGGTATGTCAGTTGTTTTAAGAACAAATCAGATTTAGTTTTGCACCATTCTTTTCGAATAATCCTGTAATTCGTTAATTCTGTTCAAATGGTGTATGCAAAATTTTACTGAATATACATAAACCAACATTTTATGCTGGAAACAATAGCATTATACATGTATAATGACGTGGTATACATGTAGTAGCATGCATGGGTTGTATTTTTAAAAAAATGTTTTTACCATGCGTTTTACCATGCATGTCTAAACATGCAATGGCATGTTACATGTATTGATAATGCGTCGGGGTACACATCACATGAATCTATACGAAATAACATTCCAGAATTGCTTAGAAACCAAGAAAATATTGATATTTATTTCATAGAGGTGTATGCTCCGTACAGGAAAGTAAAATATTTGAAATATTCGTGTTTATACAGTATATCGAAACCAATTAGATGCTTGCCCCCTTGAAGCAGCTGAAGTACAAGAGTTCATGAATTTACTTCATTGTTATAATGTAAAAATAATGCATTCAACTTGTACATTATTTATCTCTACAGTATTTCTAATAACATCAATAATTCGGTGAGTATATACGCAGTCTGCATAGCATGCAGCACAACAACAACTAAAAAACGAAAAATCGTATTGTATACATTGTTAAATTGCGTGTTTAAGTATCTTTTCAGGTTTGCATGACTAATCGACATTTATTTAACCATTTTTAGACCTTGAAATATGTGCTCAAGCCAAGATCATGTACTGTGTATACGCTCTCGGTTGCCAATTATAAATTGTAAAACGCTTATATATATGCCAGCTGAGGGATAAGCGAAAAAAAAATATAAATATAAATGATGTGTACTATTCATACATGTATGTACAGGTACATATATCGGGTTGTTCAGTCTTTCGCACCGGTTTTTTGCGTTTATTCGGGCACTATTCCCAGCCGTTATAGGGAACACCTAAACCATAGCCATCTTGCAGGCGAGTAAAGTCAGTGGATCTCTGTGGACTGGTTATATTTGACCCATGTGATGGACTGTTTGTTTCTACTACAATGTATACTAAAACTTAACCAATTTCCTGATGTCATTTAAGTGGCAGCACAACATAGCATATTTGCTCTTGAAATGCTTTTTTTTAAATGTGGTGACAATGTGATGGAGTCAATTGCACTGCTTGAAAGTGACCTGGGCACATGTGGTTCCAGCCAGAATGTGCGACTGCCCATCTATGTCCGGTCTATTTTGTGGCAACTGATTCCAGGCCAATTAAGGACAAGATATCCCTTGGACGTCACCATTCCTAGAAAGCAGACTCCCAAGAAAGTATTGCCACAAAACAGACAGTGTCACTCCTATGTGGGAAGTCGCCTGATCTTGGTGTTGACTACAATTTCCATGTCACTTTGCAGACAACACAACTGCACGTGGTTGCAGACTTGCAGGAAGTTGCCATCAGATAGTCATCATGTTGAGAAAAGATGTTCAACAGCAAATGCGTGAAATGATGTCATTTGATCAAATGCTGCCTGAGAAATTTGAAATTTAAGTTTGTCAGGTTTCTCTATGGCTCTCCCTGCAGTTGCTGTAAAATGCACAAGCATACTCAAGCACAACTCGAAATTATATCCTTCGAAATCGCAGGTGCTACCCTGGTTCATGGCAGCACAAGTAGGCGTATTAATGCGATATCTTATATAGAAAGCAAGTGATTAGGGTCAAAACGCCACCTCTTAAACTGACAGATAATTTAAATTCTAGAGTTAAACTTAACGAAGCGTGGTGCATGCAACCTGCAGCTACCAATTATAAGTGAAACCATTTTCTGGTGAGTTTTCTGGGGAGGCATAACGAGCTCGATGGCATCGACCAAGAAGTGGCAAATTGCTTAAGTCACGTGGAAAATTGGCAGATAAAATTAGATCGGATGACATTTTCAAGTGCAAAGAGTTGGGCAAAAACGAGTCGTCCTCATCCTACCGGAGTTGGCCACTGCGTAGGCACAACTGTTTTCGGAGGCGAAGTCACTGGCCTCCATTAATATGGGTCGATGTTCGATGCCAACTTCGGTTTTCGAACAAGAAAAAAACATCAGAAAATTTCGAGGAAAGTTATATTAGACGTGCTATTGGAATGGGAGTACATAGGTGGGGGGAGGTGTTTTAGCAAAATTATATCCTTCGAATTGCGTGGGTTTTACTTTTACCGTCTAAACTTAGACGAAATCACGTTGACAGGAGTCGTGTACCATTCGTGTGCCAGCATGGCCAGCATTTCTGCCAAGAATTTTGGAATTTGTCGGTGTTGGGGCCGGGGTTAACGTGCTCCCTGAGGATTTGGGTACAGTGGGCCTGTGGGCTAACGATCGGTGTAAATAAAGGGAAATTTTGTGACTAATTTTGTATTTGGTTTAGTTAGTTTTGCACAATTTGCAGAAGAAAGAATTTCATGGAAAAGCGGTATAAGTAACATGGAATACTCGATTTTTGTAATGAAATATTGCCATGGGTCCGATTTCATTAATGTTTGAGTTATATCTTAATAACGATGGAAATAGTTAGGGTAATTTTTTTTAAATGGATTATTCCATTCCAGTAATGCATTACTGTGAATGTTTTTAAGATTTACGCTTTCCTAAAAATATTTTTTAGAAATATTAATAATGAAGAGTTTTATGGGTTTTAAAAACAGGCTCCAAAGTAATGAATGTTATAAATATTTTGTAAGGAATTCCTAGAATAATACCAGTAATAAAAATCAAATTTTTCAACAATAAAAAATGGTGGTGAAAATATACTTGCACTTGGAGCTTTCGACGTTCTTTAACATCAGCAATGATGCAGGAGGACTTTCGGATCTTGTAGCCAAATTTCGAAACGTACAATACACATATAGTTCATGAAATAAGTGTTTTTCCTCATGTACTCGGTATAGGAGGAATAAACAATTCAAAGCATAACTTGTCTCCAATATTTAAATTAACAGAATTTGAAGAATATTTGACAGAATTAGACATTTTCATTAAGAAATATCTTCTGAGTGGGAGTACATGTAAAGTGTACATTTTAGATGCTAAGAAGCATCGGTTACATTCTAACGATTTCAGGCCCTTATAAGAACATGTATATTAAAATCAGTGGAATTGGGTGAAATCATTGAATACTTCGTGCAGTTAACTTGTCGGTTATGCATGGGACAGCAGAATGTACATCATATATCTTTGCTAAAATGTGCACGGTTTATTATATACATGTAGGCCCTTTGAAGACTTATTGACTAGAATAGAAATCTATTGAAAAAACGGTGTTATAACACATTTATTCCTTCACATACTTGTACATGTATATAGCCCCTCTTTCTCATGTTGAAAATTGAAAAGAAATTGAATTGTCTTCATGCAGCAACGCGTAACGTTTGCATTTCAACAATTCTGAGCATGTTTTAGCATTTGGTTTGAAGTAAAATATGTTCTTAATTTCTTGGTAAATACTCAATACAACATGTAATGAAGAGTTTATAGATAGCTGTATACATGTATATGAAAGGGTTGAATCATAAATATTTTTATTGTCTTATGTTGATTTTTAAACGTTACAGAGTATAGATCGTTGTAGCTTAATTTTAACATATCCTTGGCTTATATATGGCCATATACATATAAGATTTCGCTGAAATGGTCAGACTTAATTATAAACTCAATCGCATATTACCATGTATATGTATAGTACATTTTGCACATACCATGCATTTTTAATCATAAAACCGTGTAGTTTCTTGCGCATTTTAAACAATGGCAAGCGAATATTTTTAACCTGTTTTCTAAAATTGACCAAAAAAGTTAACCGACACGAACCACCGTTAAACATATAGAGCTAAACCCCTTCGTGCCAGTACAAGACAATGGAACTAACCAAATAATTGACGGTGTTGGGTAACCAGGGAGCAATGAGTAGACGTGAACTCTTGTCTGAACTCTATCACTTAATTGCAAAAACATTCTGGGGATCTGCTTTTCTGACCATAAATGTCGAAATTTGATATCACTTGCTTTAAACTTTAAATTAATGCGATTCAAAACTGTCGTTGTGAATGTATATGTATACGACTGGTCGCGTTAATTCCCTGCAAATTAATGCTGTACGTGGTACATCCTTCTGTATATTTATAAGATGACATGTTTTGTATGTACCGCATAAGACCTGTTCGAAGCTCAGATCTTTTACTTAATTCATGCATTTGAAAAACATGTTAGTTTATCACTTTGGAGCGATCAATTAAGATGAAATTATAAAAAACGGCATTTTAATTGAAAACGTATGCCACGTTATAAGTGCAGACCGCTGTTGAATCTATACATTCATTCATGTATGCGAACATGTCTTAGACATGTTAGTCTACATGTACTTGTGTATTTCATTTAATTACACACAGATTAACTAACACAACACATTAAAGTATATACATGTAGAGCCTCATTACTCCACTTTGTGAGTTTCATGCAGAGATGCTTTCCAGCATCCATGAGTTCCAAATTGAATTTATAAATGAGTATTTTCATAACGAGTGGATTCGACCGCTGTTGAATTCCGTATTCTATCCCTTTGAAATTCTGTGTTTGTTTCTTGCGTTTGATTCAACATATTTTCTGAGAAAATTCCGTTGACCATTGGATGGCCATGGTAACGTCCATAAGGCAAAGGTGAATGGACCATTGAGTTGGGTGGGTAATCCTGTTAAAGACAATAATACATATGTATATGGTAATTGCAAATATTTTCGAGTATATATAGAGGTTTATGAAGTTTATGGTTTTATAGCCGAATTGTAAGTTAAACATAATTGTCTTCTATGAAATTGTGTACTTCTCAACTAGCGTAAATGTGGTCATATTTATCACAGAAAATGTGACTTACACCACTATCAATAAAGAACAAATCTTACATTGAAATACAAACTTATATCTAGAAATAACCGAGCGACTCCTTTCCATTGAACTTAATGTCTATGTGAATTTAAACTTTTTAAATCTACTACGCTGTAGTATAGCCTACTAGCACATGTAGCTGTTATTATTATATACAGTGTACAGTAAACTCAGGCTATATGGAAACTCTTAAGTTATACATGAATGTGTATGCAACGTAAGTTACATGTCAGGCATTTACCGAATGTTATAATTTTTATCCGCGTAATCCGATCATGATTTCTTTATGAAAAAATTGCCAAATTGTCAGAAACAACGTGCACGTGTATTTAAATTCTTGAAATATTAATTAATCTGTTATTTGCAAGTAGTGTGCATGCATACAGTGTATATAGACATGAATCACTTATTGGATAATGCAAATTCGATGTCGTGATTTCAAGTAATTTTACCTAACTTTTACTACATATATCTACATGTATATAAGCTTATAACAAATAAGAATTAAGCTTTGTTATAGATTTCTCATTTTTGTGAGCTTCAGAGATGCTTTGTAGCATCCATAAACCACATGGAGAAAAGTGCGAATGCATGATCGTAAGAAAAACTCGAATACCTATTATCGCAGAGAAAATTAGAAATATAGCAGGATTACATTGCATCAAGAGTGACAGATTTCGAAATTTTTAAGTATTTACATTTAGATATAACGTTTTTATTTGCACCCATTTCCACCCATACTATATTTATATACCCAAATTTCCCCCTCAATCCATACTATACATATATTTATATATACAGATGTACAGGGATAAAAATAGTGTGAAAATGAAAAATAAATTTCTATAGTAAATGATTATACAATATATCTTGCACCTAAAATGAAGCCAGAATTAAAACACCAACAGTGACAAACTTTCGATTTTTAACGACGTTTCATAAATTTTTTTGTCCTAAAAATCAACCCCTGTATACGAAGGAATCCCCACAGGAGGCGACTGTGTGAGCAAAACGCAGTGGATAAAAAGCCAAAATTAGTATATGAACCAATTGGGCTACCCCTTTAAGTGTCTGATGTGGGTGCTTGAATTTGGCTCGTCTAGCTCAAGATAAACCCCATGTCAGTTTACGCTGCAAACACAGTCGACCACACACCGAGAAGGTCAAAGGTCTCCAGACGACCATCTTGAAGGTATTCAATTAACAATGAACGACTTTCGATTCAATTAGCATAAGTTAGAAGTGGGCTTATTAATGGGTTGCCACAGTCTCGATGCATACATGGTTATGGTAAAGTGAAATTGCAACACTTTTGAATGATAAAAAAAATGTACCAAAATTAAATCCAAAACACGTTAAATGTGTATTTACAAGAAATTCTGAAGTGGAATACCAATACATTGGTGACACAGCATACATACTGTGTATGTGCACTGGACATAATCTCTCGCTAACGGCGCCATCTAGTGACGTTGTTCAGAAGCATTTTCTTGAATCAAATAAGCATAATACAGGGTGCCGCGAAACTCTTTCCGCGTGGATTTACCCGCTGGCTCGCCCACCAGCATTATGAATGGCCAAATAAATTAGTACAAGACTTCATAACGTCTATCCTTTGTAATTTTTGGCTGAAAACTCGTATTTCCTGAGCGCGGCACTGACAATTATAAAGCGCCACGTACTTAAGTCGTATATGGCGAAACTTAAATTGCTCCACAGAAGTGGCTTCAGTGCAGCAACAATGCAAATTGTGATAGCCATATTTCACGTTAAGTACATAAAAACTCGATTTATGGAAAAGCGTGCATGCTCAAGTGCAATTAGCAGTACTTCATGCGAAGTAATAAACGCATTTTTTCGTCATCCGTATAGGCCTGTTTGGGTTCGCCACCGCCAAAGAATTACTTTTTTATGCCAATTTTTTAACATTTTTCAACCGCAATTAATAATTGTTAAAACCAATAACGTGGCCTTACGTGGTTTTGTCCGATGACGAATAGGCCCTCAGCGCTTGAATTGCTAGGTGTCGCCACTGGTGAGGTGGGCATGGGAGGGGCTGATGGTGCATATGGGTGGTGGGGGAATTCCTCCAAATTTGTGGTCACCACTGTACCGTCTGGCTCCACGTGACTAACGCCAATCTGAAACAGCAAAATCTTAATGATACGCTCAAATTTTATTACCAAATCATTTTGCGACACATTTCTCCAAAACTAATAACACACATGGGATATGGCTTTGTATACACTGTATAAGACAACTCTTATGTCTACCTAGCCATTCGGAATCCATGCTTTAATGGCCATCCGCATGGTGCACATGTTGCCCATTGCATATTAAAACGCGTGCCAATATTACCCTTGATTTATTAGAGAATTTTGCATTAATTCTACATTTTGAACATTGAGCACGCACGCTTGCCACTGCCTGAGGGCATGGCAGTGATATTCACAATCCAAAATGGGAGCATTGTTTTATGCATTAATTACAGAAAGTGTGCAAATATGCAAATGTGTTTTTGGTCACGCATGCAGTTTGCATGCATGCGTGCACCGTGAAACAGTCCTTAAATCGCACAATTTATAGTGAAAAATCACTAGCAGTTTAGTAGAACAGGGTGTCTGGTGCAATGAAAACAATTTACTGTATACGGTGCAGCGTTCATTGAATTCTTGATCGCATATTATTGTCCGGAAAAGCCTAGTCGCAACTTTTGCAGCCATATACAGCATCCATGCCGGTGAAAAAGTCGCTTATAGTAAAGATTATATGCATATTGCATTTTAATTATTGAATTGGCTGGAAGTGGAAATATGAAAGTACATGTAATTGATTAATTTTCATATGTTAAACCTCATGTTAGACATGTTTTAATCACACATAATAATATATAGGTGCACATGTTTGACATGTATGACATGCACCTGTATTTGACATGTATACTGTCTCCAAAGTTGGAATTGCAGTATAGTAATTTATAGGTAATTTATCATGTATATGTAGTATATGTATCATGCACATGCATGTACCACAGGGTGATCGAAAAGTAACGCAACCCAAACCTTATTTGTACTACCACTTTGGGTTGCTTAACTTTTCGATCACCCTGTATATGTACATATATTGTATTTTTGGCATCATATATGAGGTTATTTGCAAAACACGTTAAAAACACATGTTAGTAATGAATATTACTGTAAATTTCCATATGAGCGTACAAATATACATGCATATTAAGATAAATTCATTTTAAGTTAATTTATAGTTTGATTGGATATTTGTAATTCTCTTTTCTACATAATTCTACAATTCAGCATTTCTGCATTCATTTTCTACATAAAAAAATAGCCTCAGTCTTTGGAATACATATATGGCAACGCCTCGCTACATGTCCACTTGTGTGTGTATATACACAAACAATTGAAAAGTGAAACTTGGTATGAAACAAACAGTCCACTGGACTTGTCTTATTTTATTGTAGGTTACGCCATTTATACAGGTAATTTATCAAATTTGAACTTGTATATGGTTTGCATGTCTTCAAACATTAATCATCGTGTTCAAAACTGATATCGGCTCAGGCTCAGATACAAGAGCTGTATGTAGTTCAAATCGCCGATAACCATCAGAAAACGTCTGTGGGTGTTATCGTATTGATTCATTCCGCACCCAAATATTTGATTATTATTAAGTCATGAGAATCCATCGGATATGCAACGTGTACTGTCATGCATGCTTGTATTCGTGTAAGTTATGCCACTGCATAATAATTGGATCATGAACTCTTTTACAGCAATTTTTTGCCAGGACGAATATATGCATGTAAATTGATACATTCATGGAAAATATTAAACATAAACACAAATGGAACATGTTGACTGCTACGTGTTTTCAGAATTAATGATGTATGTTGTCTTTTATATATTTGCATATTGAAAATCGCTGTAAGATATATGATGTTGAAAGAATTATTTTATAGCGAAAGAAAAATTTTACCAATTGGTAGATGTTATTAACAAAACCGACATGCAGGGGGGCAAGCATGCAGACAGGTCCCAGCACTGAAAATGTCAAAATTGTCAAAATCACACATATCTCAGGTTGAGTGCTCAATTTAACTCTGCCCTCTGGTAAACGTTTAAAACCTTATCATCATTGTTCATTGTTTTATAAAGCCGATTGGGGGCGGAGAAAAACTGACCACTCTTCACCTGAGACGTACCTAACTTTCGTAGCTGGTTTAACAAATCCGAAGGTGTGCCTGCATGGCTTTAGGATTTATCAAATTAACCACAAAGGTTGTCAACTATAGGTTGGTAAACTACCTTAGTGCGTCCCGTGAGTGGATTGGATATACATGTACATGTATTATAAGTTGATTAATTGCAAACTATTATAATGCACAACCGATATTGATGCATATACATATATTTACAATCCAAACATAATCCTGCAGTATAAAAGTACATATATTTACCATGAACGCAAAATATCCTTACCTGAGTTGTTCGGACGTGGAAAGGGAAATTAACGTTGGCAAAGGTTGGAATTGTGAGACACTACAAAGAAATAGAGAAACGCAGTATATTATTACATTATGTTGACAGGAAAGTACAAGATGAATATTGCCATGCATGCACGTATATGCATAAAATCAAGTCATGATAATGCTGAAAATAACGCACAATATTTTTTGTTTTGCAGCTACATAATTTTGTGCCGTTTCCGTTTTTTTTAAACCGACATACATGTATATGGACCAAACGGTTTGTATGGTTGACCATATATTGTTGATAAAATTAAACGCCAATTGTGGTGCAACCGCTAATAAGTATACACGCAGCTTAAACGCTCGACTTTAATCAGGTTTATTCTAAATGGACATTATCGTGCAATGCGTAGCAGAGTATACAGCAGGTGAACACCTGGATTGTTGTTGTACTTTATAACGAATTGCTAAGATAGTAAACATCCGCAAAAAATTGAACTTTGCGTTGGAATGAGATATTCAGTGCATGAAAACAGCATTTCAGTTCATCATATCCATGTACAAAAATGTATACTGAGAATTGATTATTAAACTGCACGTGTAAGAGCACGGCATAAGTGTGTACATGTATATGCACGTAGGCCTATTTGTGCCATAAAGCTTCGAAGATGTGATAACCTATATTGATAAAAATGATATATTCGCATTTTTCCGAATTAAAAAAAAATCTAATTTGACATGAGTTGACATAGGATGAAATAATGGTATGTGTTCAGCAGTAACATTGTTCGCTCTCCATGTTCTTCATCAGATGATTAACTACCCACTTTGAATCGTATAGACCTCATAATAAGAGCCCCATTTCGCTGACTTATATAATCATATTTGCGTAAGCACATGCAAAATTGCATGCATGAACGACGGTTAATCCCCCACTCAGGCGCTGCTCTCATGCAAATTTATCCCCCCCAAAACACACAACCATAATGGCGGATATTCGGTATACGTGGGCTGAGCTAATTATGCGCACATGCAGTTAATGTATGCGCGCAGTTAGCTCCGCCCATCCTGTCCTAGCGCTCCGATTGGTAGCGTATTGATGCCTCGCCCTGTTTCTTAGCCTTGACGATGTCTTGGGACGCCCATAAATTAACGGCTGCCGTAATGAAACGTTTCGAAATCGTTGGATAAACTACAACTCGTTTCTTTTTTTTAAGGATTTAAACATACACGTAATTTAAATTTTTCTGAAACACGGGGATCAGTTTGAATTTCATGAATTAATGCAAGCATTCGGCGAATTCAACGTTTAAATTATATTAAAGTTGTTATGCATCTAAAAGAAATCCCTATGGATATACACTGTATAGTGAGTGATTATTCATATCCATGGTTTAAAGCACAGATATTGTACGAACACTTTTCCAAATTGTTCAGAATCGAATTAGGATAATCGTCGGAAATTATACATCTATAAGATTGTTTTTCTAAATTCACGTAAACCCTTTTCGTTTCAGTAATTATTGTTGTCATTTTAATGCGGCCTCAGTTGGGCTTTACGGTTACAGCTTCTACAAGCTGTACAAGCTATACAACTTCTACTGTTTTCATTATTTTAAATAAAACTGTCAATATGTGTACGTTCTGATGGACACACAACATTATATTCAATTTCCTGCATCCAACATTTGGACCTAGACTATAGACATACCGTACTACACATATTGCTATACGAGATAAACTTCTATTTTAATTTGGAGACTAATTTATTTTTGTTGAGAACTCATGCACAGTATACTCCTTAATTGTTTGTAATGTAAATGAATGCAATGACGGGTTTTCCTTATGCATTTGAACGTTCTTCATATATGAGATGATTATAACGCAATAAAAAGTTGAAATTTTAATTTCAACTATATATTTGTATATAGTTTTTATAGTTTCATTTGTATATATTGTTTCCATCCTTGTTTTATTTAACGTTTGCAATGCGCAAATGGTCAGTCACATGCATTCATGCATGCGAACTAATACGCAGATTTTATTTGACTGCTGGTTTTTGTTATTCTAAAAAAATCATTTAACTTACCCAAAACACTAAAAACGCTAAATAGGTCATGGAAAGCTCCACTCCAAAGACAACCTTCTCTCGGACCCATTTATCAATAACGTAATTGGCAAAAAGAATTATTATTGGACCGGCTACGAACCTAATACATATATAAGATATGAATTTAAGTCGATCGTTTAAAGTTTTAAACTGTATAAAAATTATAGATTTGAAACCATTATAACTTACCACAAAGTATAAAACGCCAAGAATGGAAAATAAAACATGGCTTTTTCTGGATATCGTTTCAGCGTGCAAATGATGAAAATGACAAACATGGCCCAACTAGACAGTTTCAAAATGATGAGCCAAAGACCTGGTGGGCTTTCGTACAAGTACAAAACTTCGCCAGGATCGAAAACCTGCATGAGAATTTGCAATATATTGTATAAAAATTTAAACAGTTACGTTTGGTATAATAATAGAAACCGTTAAAACATGTTTCTAACATACATGCTTATAATATGCAAAGACTACATTATATAGAGATTTCTTGGATTAATTTCTAAAACAAGCGTGTAGACATGCATTTAGACAGCATCTATATACATGTGAGGCTAAATACAAAACGTATACGTGCAATATTTGCAGCAGTGTTTTGCACATGTTTTATTACAAGAGAAAATTCGTTATGCCCTTTATTGCTGAATGTATATACATGATAGCTTGCACGAATATGGTTACATGCATGTGGTGGTGCTGTAAAATTTGTAGCTAACAGCTCTTTACAAATTTTCTATAACAACGTGTTTCATCTTCCACTTTATCTTAAAAAACCTATTGCTCTTCAAAGTACTGAAATCTGGCTTGTTTGGCTTGATAGTAATGAAGGAACATTAAAAGTTTATGTATCAATGTCACTCCCAATCAATTTCTAAGTTAGTAATAACTTGAAATGTTGGCAAAATGCATTCGAAACCATGCAGTATATACTGTGTATATACGTGCGTCTGGGTAATTAACAACGAGCTTGTTAGTTAGTCTGGTATTCGCTAATGACACGCTCATTATGAACGAGCATGCAAATTAAGCATCGACATATTAAAATCTGTCACACTATTTAATGTTTGGCTTGCATGCATTGTTGTTCCATATCATTTTGGATATTGTCCAATTCGTTTCATGACACATGTATCGGTTATTTGATTAGTCTTATAACGCTGTGTTCCAATATGTATATGCAAAATATTTGTCATGCCAATGACAAATGGCATATGGAACAACAATTCAGCTTGATAATTTAATTAGTATATACTGGTAACTGATCGTCCAATACCCTTAAAGATTGCATGCACTTAGAGTTCACCCCGAGAAAACCAATGGCAACATTCTTTATTTAACAAAACACTTGCTGACGAGTATAAATTTTAAAATTTCAGAAATAGAATTCGTTAATTTTTAAAGTAGACATGTAGACGTGCGTCAATTACGTCTTTTACTTAATTTAAAAATTACAACTTGGCTTTTTTAAAGAGAGGGGGTGGGATTATAAAGCCCTATAGGTAGAATTATTCACTCGCCTCTTCTGTATAGTGACTCTACAAAAGTGTCAAAGGATAAGCTACATGTATTGTAATCAATCCAATATATTTGTGAAATTTTAAAAAATTACACTCGCCAGTGTTTTGTTTTTTTCTAGAAATCACAAAAACAAAATTGATCTTTTTATTAATTATTTTGTTTTATTATAAGATCTGTTGTTTAATGATTCATAGAAAAATGTTTGGCATGCATGCATGATGCTGACTTACAGTTTTTGGCGGATAATATCAACGAATTCATTTACATGCATTTTAAGCTGAAATTTACCAACAAAGTTTTCATGCGTGCAGGACATATTGGAGCTGTCCATATAGTGTTGTTTGAATTTTACTTCATCAACCCCAGTAATTTTATAAAACTGATTATAGCCAGTAAACGTTATGAAACTGACGATAGCTCAAAATGCATCAATATTTTATAATGTAATATTATCCTCAATATATCGACGAATATCAGTTGTGCAATTCATAAAAATATTCGTTTTTGAATTTTTCCCAAAAAAATTACCTTTTCTTTGTACGCATACAATGCGAGATTGGCCACTGAATATAGCACCATAAAGGCCCATAGAATCATGGTGCCCGAACGACGAAGCCTGGCCCTTGTTACGGTATACCCTTTTGCCAAAAGTAGCAGAAGTAGCAGGAAAAACATAAGACTAATGGATTGAAGAATTTGACCTAAAAATTATTCAAAAAATTCACGATTCCTCATTGAATATGTGCAGGTGATCATGAAAATTTTACGAGAACGATCTGTATACATGTACATTGATGTTGTTTCTCAATCATTATTTCATTTCTTGATTCTTACAATTTGTTTATCTTACCCCATAGTTTCACCCTTGGAAGTCCAATTCCATCCAGTGCATATCGAGTATATGCTATGGTCAAAAGGAGGAGGGCTAAACAATAGATGACCAAAGATGCCATGAAAATCTTGTAAGTAGCGTGCAACAGGTAACGATGGTGAAGATTAACTGGAATAATAAAATATTTTCAATCAAAAATCGCAAAAAAATTTTCAAATTCAAAATCGCAAATTTCTGTAAAATTAAATTATAACCTGCTGAAAAAATTGTGAGTCCCATCAGCATGAAGTCTAATATTGCAAATGCAATGCTCATTTCCAGGATACCTGCATTAAAAATAATACATTTATTTCTAACATTTATAGCCTAAAGTGCAGTGTTGTTTTCTTTTAAATAATGTTAACCACCTGCATGAATACTATCAGTTCAAAATGTTGAAATATGATGAAACAAGTACTAATTGTAAAAAAATAAGTAGCCATTAACGTCATAACGGATTGTGCATACGCACTGATACTAACAGTCGAACAAGTATTTAATTGCAGTTTAATAAATGCGCCATACGCCTTCTTATAATATATATTCAATTAGTTTTGCTGAGGGTGTGGTCAAATTTCTTAGACTATTTAAATTTGGCGCTGTGTCAATATTTTACTAGACAGTCAGTCAAAACAGATGTATGTATATAGAGGAGCTCATAGCATGGTGCACTGTAAAGTTTAATGGTGTTCTAAAGGGTTATTGCATGGGCGTGCTATACATTTTGAAAATGCGACAGTTCAATCAGTTTCGGTAAAGCTATAGGATTTGGGAGGACAGAATTAGACGATTTTCATTATAAGCAATAGCATACAGTGCACATGTTATCTGTGTATTTTCACGTTAAAAACCGTCAAATTAACAGTAAACCTTTGTGTCATTTTAAACCAATGGTATTTTAAAAAAAATGTAAGACCCTAATACTTTGAATGCTCTATGACTTCACACCATGAACTAAATGCAATAAACTCCACTGCATGGGTGTGTGTGCTTTGACTTGTTTCAGCTAACACGCTTTTGAAGCACTGCTTTGACTTGTTCCAACTAACACGCTTTTGAAGCACTGCAGTATCAAATTTAAGTCGTCCAATCAATTCGGCCGCACTTTATATTAATATTTCACATGCATGTGGTAAAAAGAACTTTCTGATAAGCGATAAGCAGTTTTGAGGTATATGAAGGAAAAACTTTTGGGAGGCGTCAAGTTTCATTATCATAAATTGATACTTGTGTGCTTGGCAACCGAACCCATGCAGAT
Source organism: Cylindroiulus punctatus (assembly GCA_034695085.1). Classification (NCBI taxonomy): domain Eukaryota; kingdom Metazoa; phylum Arthropoda; class Diplopoda; order Julida; family Julidae; genus Cylindroiulus; species Cylindroiulus punctatus. The sequence goes on along the minus strand of JAQFYZ010000163.1, from coordinate 27,624 downwards.
TCAGTTATTGCAAGTATATTTAGTGAATAAATTTGGGACAAAACCTTTTTTTGCCAAATAATAAATGTAACCCTGACCAAGCATCAATATGTCAGTTTGTTGCGTTGGTGAAACGTAATGCCCTCTAAACTCATTCTGCCCGAACGTTTCCCACAAAAGTGAATGAAAACCTATAATGTCCATTCCGAAAATGGATATAACGTTCACGAGTGCCGAGCATAAAAATAAACGATTGAAATAAATATCGTGTTGGATTTGGCCGGACAGAATATGTCCAAATACGCTGTATGGATGGGGATAAAAGAGAGGGTTCGGTTACGAAAAATTAGTCCCTGCACGTATACATGTACATGTAGCTTGACCAGTCTTATGGTCAGTTACGTGAATGGGACCAACCCCCAATTCTTGGGCATCATGCCTGAACGCTTCATATTTGCGTGGAATTGCAATCCGGTTGTTTTTCGTGCTTTAGGTCAGTTTTCTTGGAAATTCTTAATTGGCTCTTTTCGTAGGCAAATATAGCTGTAACATTTCGGTTAGTTTAGCCTGCTTCCATACGTTTTCTATTATAAGTTTGTCATCTGGTGACCCATGCCTTAATTGTTGAATTTTCAACGTGTATATAATGTAGGTGTTAAGTGCTCACTGACAACAACAGTCAGTGTTCTTGGAAATTCTTAATTGGCTCTTTTCGTAGGCAAATATAGCTGTGACGATTTCGGTTAGTATAGCCTGCTTCCATAAGTTTTCTATTATAAGTTTGTCATCTGGTGACCCATGCCTTAATTGTTGAATGTTCAACGTGTCTATAATGTAGGTGCACATTTGAGCAATGTAGATAATTTTCGTGTTTTTAATAAATGTCGTGTACGTTGTGCATAGCAAAAAATCCTATATCTTCATGGTCACTTTCTGTACCAATTTCTGCCCAGCATCAAGAGGTTGCATCGGACATGGGCTGACCCTATCCGGACATCGGAGCGAAATATCTCCCGGAGGTGAAAGGTCAGGCAAACAGCTGGACTGCCCGACAGACTGACCATTGACGTCGGTTGTGAATGGGTGCTGACCACTGTCTCTTTTACCTCCAGCGCAACTCAATGCCGTGCTTCCATAGTGGTCAGCGCCAGGGAGTGGACAATGGACGTGGAAATCAATCCCATTAAGGACTGGCAGCATTGAGAATCGCCAGAGGGACAGTCAGACAAAAAAGGCAGGGTGTGCGGACAATGGTCAGGACGGACACGCTGACCACTTCTTGAGATGATATACTTGCGTGGGTAATGGACAAAAAAAAAGTCGCGGGTTTAAAATGGCCGAATGGTCATTTGACCCCTCCGGCCATACGGGGGTGACCCCCACGAAGCTGACCAGCCCCAGTGATGAAGACACGAGCCCAGGGGCAAAAAGGGGGGAGGGGAAGGAGAGGATGGCTAGGGGTAAATGGCGCGAGGGTAATAGCCTAAATAATGGGTTGGGTAAACAGGAACGGTTAAGACCCACTTTAAACTCGTTTGCTAAGTTAGGTTTGAACACACGTACAATCAAATCTGACAAAAAGGTATAATGTCGGTGACAACCTCCATGTTAAGTGCTCACTGACAACAATAACCGTAGGGGTAAATAGCCCAAGAACTTCATCGCCTCTACCCCTGGCGCTGGCAGTCAAAACACTCGCTCAAAAACCGATAATGCGGGGGGTGGGGGGAGGTATGGGCGCCTAGAAGGGTGCTGGTCATATGGCGCCATCTACGTGAAACGACATAGGTTGCCTCATAAACTTTGAAAGTCCATACTACGTCTACAATTACATGGAGGCTTTTATTGACGTTGATCAAGTCGTGCATGTAAACCTGCTTTGCCTAACTTGACTCGAGCAATTGAAGTGAAGTCACGGTAAATATAACAGGGTTACATAATACATACATGAGTTAGCTACACGTAGTTAACACAATGCAAGCAGTGGAGATGTGTTAGGAACAATTTACCAAACTCATCGGCTGAGAAATGTTCGTGCCGTAGATCACCTGGATTGCCATTCGTCATTTTGATACGGTATTTGAATTTCAGGCCCTGGAAATAAGAACAATAAATGAAACGCGTATTACAGTCATACAGCAATCCCATGAGCTGTGCCACAAGTTTGATTGGCCAAAAACTAGAGACTGAGAATGAGTGATCGGAAAGGAAAGTTGTTTGTTGCACGCTAATTTGACACAATATATTCCTAATTTCAGGTAGCAATAGGCCTATGTACTTGCCAGCAAACTTTTCCATTGTACATGAAGATTCAAACAAACATTCTTCATTACATTTTTGAATTTTGTATGATTCCTATGGAAATTGAAACGCGTACCTACATAATGTACATGTATCTGCAAAACATGTACATTGTAATGCCTATAGAGCATGTTCAGACCCCCGGGCCGGCAGTGACAGCTCAATAAATTCAAAATTACAGGATTTTGCAATGCACATAGTGTTACCCACGATACCGTATGAGCACCATTATAGGACGAATGCTTAACATTTTCACTGTTTCACATCATCATGTAATGTTATGATGATGTCACTAAAATATAATGTTTAATTACCTTTTTGGAAGCGCAGTTACTGATGGCTACAAACCACCATCTTTCTCTTGCAGTTTCAAATCTTCGTTCGCCCTCGCATTCCAACATACGTCCAAATGGCGAAGAGTGATTTGTGTATTGACAGTCAAATTCGGCTTGGACAGAAAGATTGATAAATTGATGATTTTCTACGCTAAGGACGGACTCTTTTTCGAGGCAAGTCTATGTAGGTAAACAAGTGGTAAAAAGTATATAATATGGAAATAAATCGCATAGTATAACGTTTCATTTTACTTGGCATGTATACAAATGGGTTCTGTGTTCCTCTTGAATTTTCAATTGATTTTTAATGGCTGGAAAATGCTTATTCAATACGAAGCTAGTCCACCTCCTCCCCGTTAAATGGTGTCAAATTGAATGCAAATTGATAATTCAAGACTGTCTTAATGAAAAGTTGGTTAATTGAATAAATGAAAAATTTCATGGGTGGTGGAGGAAAGAGCCGTATATACCGGTACGTGAGAACTTTCAACAAAACTGCCAGATAAAATTGCATGTAGACTACACGTTAACATTAACTGTAATTAAAAAATGTAATTATGCAATAATGCAAAATTGCAGCCATTATTAGATTTGGTTTCGAAGGATATTTTCCAGTACTTGAATGTTCTATTGAATGAAACCTGCCTCAGTTCATGTAAATTTTATGAATTGTAGACATGTATAAACGTGGCGTTAAAACGTCACGTTACCAAAGAAAGCGAAATTACATGTGCAGTATATATTTTTTCTGAATCATACGTTGCTAAATATTAAAGGTACTGGCACATATAGCCTACATTCTAGATTATTAATTTCATCAGGCTTTTGAAAAAGCCTCATGGAAATTCAATCTGTAGGCCAGTGCTGCCCTCTAGTGGTCAGTTTTAAATCGTATGCACAGGATGCTTTTCAAAAATCAATAATCCATAACAACTTGCCTTACTCGTCGTGTAAATGGCTGGCCATTGGGAGGGGTCATCGTAATACAAAAGGATTTTTTGTTCTAAATAAGCCTGGAAATAATGTAACAAATGCCCTGTAGTAAAATCTTTAGCAAATTAAGGTAATTGTGCCATTTGTGGACTGTTTGTGCAACGTTGCATCATGATGCAGATTCAATAATACAGATATAGACATAATGCAGTGTTTGTTCTGCTGCAAATGGCATCCATGCGTGACTCACTTCTGGATATTCAATTCTGTAGGTAAATTGCCCTCTTTGAGAATAAAAACAAAATCTTGTCAAGAAAATCCAGTTCTGAAATTACGAAAAACTGATTTGTTCTGAGTTTGAGGTGTATTTGTGTAATCGTGAGATGCAAAGACAATAACTTGAATAAATGGCTTCTTGCATTACCTCTGGCGTTTCAATATCACCTTCGATGAATTTGGCTTCTGCATAAAACAATCCTAACATGTTCGATGGTGTGATAATCCTCACTACTAAGTAAAAACAAAGCGTTAATAAACTTTGGCACTTTGCAGGGCCCATAACACCACTAAATGTCATGTTGCGATTTCTCAAATACATTTGGTCGCCATGGCAACAATTAAAAATATACCAAAAACGACTGCGTCGATGTATGTCAGCATTATTTATTAAGCAGTGATTGTCCGTGAGGATTATTATTTTAATGACCATTTTTGAAAGTGAGTTAGGGTGAGTTAGGAGGAAGAAATCGTCTGTTGATGTTTTGTTTTCTAACTGCTTTTTATTTTCATTGCATTTCGGAACGGAATTTATTTATAGTTTGCATTTTTACAATTCAATTTTTACTTAAGTTGACACATGTCACATTAATTTACCATTAGGTCATTTTATGACAGTTTGACTCTGGGTTGGAGGGACGTTCAAATATTGTTATCACTTTTTCGCAATATTCTGACCCCTCGCCTCTCACCCAGGCAATAAGTCTTCACATCTAGACACATGAAAACGTAATCCTTGACCAAAACGTTTTTCGACTTATTTTAATGAAGCGGATCGAAGATACAAAAGAAACCACCCTCCTGGGGTGGGTCGGAATTAAGGGGTTGTTTGCCCCCCCCCCCCCCCTTGTCGTTTCCATGCTTGGCACATAAAGGACTCTGTACTTTTGTTTTACGAGTTGCATTATGGGAGAAACACGATCGTGAGTTCAAGATGGCGGCGGTCGAGGTGTGAGTTCCTGTGTTTACTTTGATCTTGAATTGAGAAAATTCACGTTTATTACAGGGTATGTACACGATTTATTAGCACTTTTCGTTTAAAATCGACATGAAATTTGTGATGTCTACTTGTCTAAGCGTTTATTTGTGCAGGTTTATACGTGAGAAGCAGCTGTAATTCTGATATTGGATATGATCCGAAATGAGCATTCCTTTGGTTGGTAATCGACAGTATTTTCTGAACAAATGAAAATAAAAAGATGAAGTGATGCTTTCAACGAGAATGTATTCCCCGTCTTGCTGCCTTACGTTAGATAGGCTATGCGTTTTTGGCATATTAATCTCGATTGCCATTACGCATGTCATTGCATTCACGTATAAAGTTCCACTTGTTTATTCGGGTGATGCTAATATACAACAGCAGAGGTTGTTAGTGGAAATAAATAACAAAAAGAGATCACTTCCAAATGCTTTTCACGATGACAATCTAAGGGGCAAGCCAGGACAGGGCTATTACATAGCATTAAATATTGGGACGCCGCCCCAAACGGTAGGTATGTCCTACGATGAGTATTTACATGTATTTCAAGATAATTGCACTGATATGTGATTGTACTTTGTTAACAAATTGTGTAATCTTTTCTTATCCCAGCTCAATGTTTTGGTTGACACCGGAAGTAGCAACTTCGCAGTTGCTTCTGCTCCAGATCCTTTTGTTCAGAAGCACTTTCATCTGAATGAGTATGTGATCATATAGATAGCGGTCAAACGTAGTCACATAGTATGAATACAAATTATAACTAGCACTTGCATGATTTCGTTTTCTATGATTTTTACACTTCTGCATGCAGTTGAACATTGTCCGTGGCAGTGGATAGGGACATATTTAATTGTCGAATCACAGAGAAAAATAATGTTGGCCTAACAACGACATAGGCCTATAGATTAAAGTAATATTATACTAATTCGAATAAGCATGTTGTTTCGTTTTGTCTATTATGAAATTACTTTTTCATTTTTTTATTTTTTTATTTAGATCACATACCTTTAAATATTATGGCACAAAAGTGTTTGTCCCTTACACTCAAGGAAGTTGGGAAGGTCTTTTGGGCAACGACGTAATAACGATACCTAGTGCCCAGGACATATCAGTTCGTGCTGATATTTCCTGCATCATGAAATCTGACAAATTTTTTATTAATGGCTCCAATTGGCAAGGTATATTAGGCTTAGCTTATCCATCAATAGCAAGGGTGAGTTGTCTTAAAAATAAAATGCACTTTATGCCAATCAATGCTTTATTTAAAAAATTGCCATTTGTTACGTTTTCAGCCCAACGCCTCAGTTATTCCTTTTTTTGATAAACTACTTATTGACAAGCATGTTAGCAACGTGTTTGCTTTGCAGCTGTGTGGACAGAGTGATCGCAACAGTTTTGCTGGCGGAACCATGACAATTGGAGGTATAGATCCAAAGTTATATTTTGGAGAAATAACATATGCCCCTCTGCATCGGGAGTTTTACTATGAAGTAATTTTGACTGACATAACTATTGGCGATATGTCTCTTCAGGTTAACTGTAAAGAGGTAAATATTAAAGTTTCTACCATTCCTAAAAATCGTGAAAATTTGCGCACCTTATGGAATATACATGTAATAATGCCAAATCTTTTTCTTCTATTAAATATCAATAGTTGAATAGGGATAAAACTATTGTGGATAGTGGCACAACCAATTTTAGACTGCCAAGAGCAGTTTTTTCAAAACTTGTGGAAACCTTTAAGAGACAAGTAAATATGGAAGAACATATTCCAGAGGAGTTTTGGTCAGGCGAAAGTTTTATGTGTTGGCCTTCAGGCAGTACACCTTGGAAGTTATTTCCAAAATTACGTATTTCAATTGCCCATTTTGCAAATTCGGCCTTCACGCTACTTATTTCACCTCAGGTAGATTGATCCATTCTCAAATATCATTTTCTTTTGTCTGTTCATAAATTCACTTTTTGCTACTTGTACATAACGATTTCTTTATTTTATGTAGCAATATTTGCGTGAAATAGGAGAGCCTGATATGCCAAATGAAAACAAAAACTGCTACAAGTTTGCGATTAATCCATCGGATTCAGGTATATGTGCAAGCCAAGGAATTTTTTGACACTTAAGTTAAGTTTGAAAACTTCATAAACGATTTTTTTTAAAAATAGGGACAGTTCTAGGAACTGTGATAATGGAAGGATTCTACATCATTTTTGACCGGCAAAATGGACGTCTTGGATTTTCAAAATCAACATGTGCAAATCGTCGAGCAGAGGTCTCTCAATCTCTAGTAATAGGTCCATTTCCTTTCTCAGGTAATTAATGATTCATGTGTTTATTGGAAACTATTTAAAAAGAATTGAATTAAGTAATGATAATTTCATATAGATCCACTGCAATGTGCATTTTACTATCCTGCAAGGTCAACTGCAGATCAAACGTTGATGATTGTGGCGTATGCTATGGCAGGGTTATGTGGACTTTGCCTAATCCCGTTAATTATTATGGTATCACATAAGTGGGTGATGCATATATTGAGTCAAAAACAGGGAGATCGTCTTCTTCTGGGTCATCAAGGGGATACTGCCACATTGGTAGAAAATGATTCATGATTTTCTATAGAAGCTCCTGCTTGCTTGAACCAATTTCTCTCTACAAGAAATGAGCAAATGATCTGCCGATACAAAATAAGTTACTATTGGCATGCACAATGTGTCTTCATCCCATGTGCTACATGTATGAATTAATTCAGTTTATTCTTCAGTTTGACATACACTTGAGATTGTGGTTAAAATTTGCCATTCACTCCAGATATGCCAGCTTAAAAAGGTCTCAATTAAAACGATTGAAAGTTGAAAGGCATTCAGGTGATGTTGACTGCTGGTCATGTCAACATATATAGTGATTCTTCGTTTTTGTTTTATGTTATTTATGCTTTAAAAGTGTAGGAGAGACTTGTTGTCTTATGCCCGTACCACCGCTTCCTCTTGTATCGTGCATATTTGAGCAACGAGAAAGACTTCGAAACCTGTTTCCCCAGTCGATCAGATCAGCGAAAATCGATACTTGAGTCATTGCTCGTGCTCCGAGACTAGTCCGTGGTACGGGTATCAGTGTTTATATAAGCAAGCGCGTTTTATTCTTGAAATTGCTCATATTAAAATTAAGTATATAATTTTACTCATAGATGGAGTTTTATCTATCGGTATATAATATGAAGTCTCCGAGAGTCGGCAACGACTGAACGGTTAATAATAATAATAATAATATAATATGAAAACTATTCCCGTACCTAAGTGGCCATACATGCAGTCACTGACTGATTTATCACGAAAAGGACCTTGATTTTATCAGGCTTTCTATACTAATTGGTATAAATTTATTTTTAGATGTACATGTACAGTGTATACACTATGTGTTTTAGACAACTGCATGGGTCTGTTGACTGTTCTAAATTACCAGTATTTGCATTGATAACGACATGGGTGCAAGATAGATTAGGTGACATTTATGGATTGTCATTGTTCGTTTTTTGTTTTTGTTTTTTTGTTTACACGAAGAGCCAAATTCAAATGCCACCTTCGGATGATCGAGGTCCCATTTGATAGTCTTTCACCTTGAAAGCATTTAACTGGAGCGCCTTTAGCTCGACGGGGCGTAGCCCATCTGGGCTTCCGTCCGATATAATAAATACACGTGATTCGGATGTGACATTTTGTTTTTGGAGGATGCAAGTAGCAGTGCAATGGCTGCCTTCGTTTTCCTTTTAAAGTGCTTTTTATTCGCTTTTTTCGTACAATTTTCGCTGATTAATGCTCGCCGTTTCGGTGTGCCACTATCCGATGTGCTAAGAGAACATTCGTCGGTCGATGGAACCGATTATTTCGAAGTTCCCATTGAGAACCTGGACAAGTCGCCCTCGTCTCCAAGCCAACGACAAGCCCGAGACATAGCGACTAAATTAACTACCGCTGGTGCATCAAAACAACCGCTCTTATCTCCGAATGCTACTAAAGTGGTAGGTTACAGCAGCCATGTACAGTTACATGAATGATTCTTTGCATTTTCAATCTCCTGTCGCTACCTGTACGTTCTTCCATTACCGAACAAAGAAATTGCGATGTAAGCCCTCGTGTTGCGTAATTAGCGGCACAAGGAAAAGCAGCTACATTTATTATGTCATAGCCGAAGCCGACGTAAAACCTGAACTTTTTTGTATTGGGGGAATTAACTACCGTATTTACTATTGCTGACAAGGAAATCGCTTTGCGAGAATAAACTGAGCAGGTCCAGTTTCGAGGAAGTACAGCCAACTCCTATGGTTTCTCAAGTTTAGCAACGTGTTTGGTTTCATTAATCATTGCATATTATTATTATTATAATAATATATATAATATATTATATAATATTATTATATTATTCACTGACAGCCGACTTTCTTCAGCTGGGCCACCTATTTCGAGAGGTATCACTTGCCATGTTAAACCCAAACTATTATTAATCTCCCCAGCAGTGTCATAAAAGGGAAATCGATGGGGAAATTACTGGCAATACGGTGAATATTTTAATAAAAACAGGGTAATATATTGGAAGTCTCAACTAATTTATCAGATAACGGGGAAGTACCGAATATTGTATTGCATAAATGCATTACAAAATTGACTGCCGATTTTTGCCGCAAAAAATGTATGGTTACAGTGCATATTAGGCCAGCAAAGTCGTCTGCGCATTTTTCTCCCCAGGAGTTGCCTAACCGGGGGCTTTGCTCCCAGTAAGGGGGCTCCGCCCCCCACACCCCCTGCACGCCTACAATAATTCAAATCTTGATTTTCAGAATAGTCTCCATGACTCCCACATGCGACTTATCGTGCAATGGGCTGGAAAAGGCAGCGGCGTCATCGTGGTCTTTAGCCGTGATTTAGCACAAACTAACACCAGCACCACGTCTCTGTATATTTCCTATGACAATGGAAACACGTTTGAGAAACGAGTTTTAAAACTAGATGATACCAGAGATGCAATTATCAATGCATTTGGAAATAGCCAGACCTACCATTCCAGGGTAAGTAGTTCACGGTGTAGTGTTAATGGTTTGATTGCAATTGGTTTTTTGGAAATGGAAATTGCGCTGATTACTGAGAAATCTCCAGTGTTATTCGCATGTTAAACCCGGGTTGAATCTCAGAATTGTCCAAGCTAAAAATTCTAGTAACACAATTACAAGTAAATTCATGCAGAATATGTACAGCTATGTAAAAGAAACTGTTTTATGAAAGCAGTGACAGTGAAAGGCGTTTATTGCAACAACCTATGACTTCAATTATCCAAAAACACTTTTGTTTCTTGTTTTGTATCTTGCTTTCCACCTTAGGATACTTGTCATGTTTAGTAGGCCTATTCGCCCATGAGAATTTAATTTCTTGGATATCTTATCATATTTACAAGGCATTTGTTTGCATTAACATAAGATGCGCGATTTATTTGAATTGCAGTTTGTCATGTCCACCGACAGGCGACATGTGTGCATTGCAATGTAAATAAGCTTGGATGCAAACTAGATACCATATAGGAACTTATTGGCTCAATTATTGTTACCGATTAAAGTTTATGCATGGGCAATATCTGAAGCTCACGTGTGACACGTTTTATGATTCATAGCACATGTGACTTCCTCTTTGTAAATTTGTATAGTTAACGATGACACATTCATTGTGTAACCAATGATATCGGATGTCATTCGGGCACCTTTGCTTGCCCTTGCACGACTTGTTTAGTTTTCAGATTTGCCATTTCCGTAGGCCAACATTTTTTCGATGAAACTACTTTCTGCTCATGCCAAACGATCTATTGCAATTAATTGCTTGATAAAAAAGCCAAGGCATGGCGCGTTTTCAAAAATTGCAATGTTATTTTTTGCTTTTTGTTATTAACAAGAAACGTGACTAGCTTTTCCTGTTAAAAGCTGGTAGGCCTAAAACGCAATGGGTTAGAATTAATATGGGTTTCTTCCTACTACTCTCTAGTAACCCTACACATGGATATGATGTCATGGTCTTTCTTAATTGTATTGTAGGCCGATCAAGCAGGTTTTCAGAACTTTTAAGTAAAGGAAATTCAAAGGCCTGTAGAAATTTTGAAGATAGTGTAGAGCTGTATAGTGTATTTTTAATAAAATACTAAAAAAATTAGACTTCTGAAGACTTCTGATTAAAATAACATGATTATTGTTTAAAAAAAAACATTACCTCGTTGCTTGAAATCCAGAATCTGCTTGAATTATGAGGATTATGCTGTATTAAATAGTTTTAAGAACAGTCATCAGAAATTTAAATCTTTCTCCCAAAAAAGACACTGGAAGATTACAGAAGTGGTTTTCTTGTGAACAACTTTCTATGGGCAAGGTTCATGTAGCTGCAGAAAATGACCTTATCTGCTTTATTAATCATTTCAGTTCGTATTCACTGATCTTGTCCATAAGTACATTATTACATCTGTGGATTATGGACGTCGCTTTACAGCCATCCCAGTAACGTTCTCGCCAGACATAGTTTCTTTCCACCCAAGTAATCAGCACGTTCTCTTGGCGATCGATAAAAATACAAAAAATGTGAGTGCTCAAAATATTATTTGTGCAAGCGTAAAAAAAGTAGCATTCAATGGTTACTTTTTGGCAATAGTTATGGATGTCTGAAGATTTTGGCTCAGTTTGGATAATAATACAGAGGAATGTTAAGGCTTTCTATTGGTGAGTTATGGTTTCAATTTGCCACTTGAAGTATGTAAACAAACAAATTAATCATGGAAACGAGATTTGTGCTCTTTCCACAATAGTATTTACATGCACTAATTGCAACTTGTTTGAATGAAAATTGTATGCATGATCATAGGGGCGTTGAAGGAGTTGACAATCAGGACACACTTTTTGTGGTTCGTGAAGAACCAGGAGGAACATTTGCCATCTTGCGGTCATCATTGTACTTCAAGGGAGAGGAGGCCAGAGATGCACTTATCACTGGAGTTGAAGAATTTCATTTATATGGGAAATACATGTTTGCATGTCGCCGAGTGGCAAGTTTAACGTTGAATTTTCTTTTATATTGCAGGTTATTTATTAACTGGTAGGATATTGGAGTTAAATTTTTATCTAAAATTCAGCTTAATCCTTTACAGAAGCTGCTTGGTTCAAACACCAATGAGGGAATGCTTCAGATGTGGGTTTCTTATAATAGACAACCCTTTCGCAATTCTATATTCCCTAATACTCTGCAGCATATTGTAAGTAATGCAGTTTTAATAACTTTATTTTAGCGTTCATTTTCATTGCCTTCATCCAGTTTATTAAAATATTTTTTGCAGAGTTACTTCATTGCTGGTAACCTAGATGATCAGGTATTTCTCTGTGTTTCTCACGACGGCTTGTTAGCCAACTTGTATGTGTCTGATGAGGAAGGGATCCGCTATTCGTTATCTCTTGAGCGGGTTTTCTACTTTGATCCCAAGCAAGCCCCTGCAAACAGCTGGTTGAGGTAAACTATTCTAGATTTTGGCTTTATCTATACAGACAAGATTACGTTTTGAAACTAAGTATCGATGTTTGTTTTGTAAAAATTGTTACCTCGTTTCTCTCCAGCTATGTTTCACCTGATGCATTTGCTGATTTTCACAAGGTGGATGGGTTGAATGGGGTGTTTATTGCTTCGCAATTGAAAGAAGATTATGCTGCTAATGGCTTGGGACCAGAAGATATCGTTACTTTGATTACTTTTGATAGGGGAAATATCTGGAAGCCGATTAAACCACCACAAGTTGACTATAATGGCCACCCGATTGATTGTCAATTGGTAATTTTTTCTACCATATTATATGAAGTAAAAATGTTGATAAATGACTGGAGTTTAGCTGCTTATCTCGCATGACGTTTTGGCCATATATCAAAATGTTGCAGCAAGAAATTGATCAAAAGGCTAGTTGAAGTGAAACAATATTGTAATTTCTTATTCGATTATTTCATATGGCACTATTCTGGTAAATTTCAAGAATGTATTCATTCGAATTTAAGGAATTACAAATAAGATGGTCATGAAACTTACAGATGTAGTTTCACAAACTTTATCTAGTTGTTTGATTCAAATCTTTCTGGGAAACTGTCTCTGAATTGCCATTTTATTTTCAGTCTGAAAACTGCTCTTTGCATCTGACTCAACAATTTTCCTATTTGTATCCTGCAACACGTGCCATCCCGATCCTGAGTAAAAAATCGGCCATTGGTCTTATCATGGCAACTGGAATTGTCGGAAAATCCTTGAAAGGACATCCTAAAGTGTATCTATCAGCTGATGGAGGAGTTCAGTGGCATGAGGTACTGTATATCAGATCTTGAATAGGCAAGTTCCAACTAGAACGTGACAAGGTCAAAGGGCATTATAATAAAGGAGTGTGATTGGCATTTTCTGTAGGTTTTAAATGGTGACTATTTGTATGCATTTGGTGATCATGGGGGAATCATTGTTGCTGTGCGATATTTTCGAGCTCAGGGTGGAACGAAAGAAATCTTGTAAGCAAATAGATTACATTATCACTACGTTTCAAATTATTTCGATGTTATTGCTAGATACTGCCATTAACAAAAATATAAATAAAATTAATAGGTACTCTACAGATGAAGGGGAAACGTGGAATGCATATCAATTTGCTTCAGATGAAATCCTTGTTTATGGGTTACTAACTGAGCCGGGGGAGCACACAACTGTCTTCACATTGTTTGGATCTCCTCAAGAACGTCGACACGATTGGATTCTTGTCAAAATAGATTTACGATCAGCCTTTAGTAAGTGAATTTCCCTGGTGCTATGTAGTGCTGTTTTTTCCATTACTTAATTGTCATCTTTACCTTCTCTCCACAAGAATATGACTGCAAAAAGGAAGATTTCAAGCCCTGGTCGCCGGTTGTTGATCCTGCTATTTCTCGTACGTGCCTCCTTGGGCGAAAAGAAGTTTATGAACGCAGAATTCCTCATGCAAATTGCTACAATGGGGAAGATTATGAACGAGTCATTTCCATTGAGAGCTGCCAGTGTTACAGAAGAGATTTTGAGTGTGATTTAGGCTTCAAAAATGATGCTGTATTGGGACTTTGCACTCGGGATGATCGAAGTAATTATGATCCATATGCTATTCCCTCGACCTGCGTCCCTGGTGGTTTCTATAATAGGACAAATGGGTGAGTTTGATGTATAATCGTTGGAAATCCAGTGAGCAAATAGTTGATTTTACAATCATGTTTGATTATCAATTTGACAAATATCTCGCTTGCAAAATATCTGACTGAAGAGCCAGAAAGTTTTTAAACTAAAGTTTTACAAAATGTTTTGAATGCAGGTACCGTCGAATTCCTGGTGATATTTGCAAAGGAGGACAGGAGCAACGTTTTGAACCTGACCGAATTTCATGTCCTATTAAATCTGAAGAAGAATTCATCCTGTTTGCTCAGCGACAGCAAGTCAGTCGTTTTTCTTTGACTTCTGATTTAAAGAGCACCTCTCCTGAGGCAATTCCGCTTCCCAGCCTAGAAAATGTTATTGCCATTGAGTATGATGTTGCAAACAACACCATCTATTGGGCAGACATTGCTACCGATAAAATTTTCGTAAGTTAATCAATGCCACATTTTTTTACTCTTTTGTGTACATTTGACAAGGGAAGTTTCAGTGGTAGTTTAATTTGGAAATTCTCATCTAGCGCTTGCATATGGATGGTAGGAGCAAAGAAGAGGTTTTGGTTGAAACTGATTTGAAGTCCGTCGAAGGCATGGCACTGGATTGGATAAGTAATAACCTTTACTTTGTTGATGGAGAATTGGCAAGGATTGAGGTAATCCGCACGGACATCCATTTCATGGGTCGAATGAGGCGCACCATCCTTAATGACACTGTTTTGGACAAACCAAGAGCTGTAGCTGTCCACCCAATGAACGGGTAAGAATTTTATTGTATGAAACTAAGTATTATGTTCTAGTTTTAAGTTTAGTTATGTTTAAGTTATGATCCTAGATTGAATCATACAAGATCATTTTGTGGTTTCATAATGGTTCACCTAATTCATTTGCACTTTTAGGTTCATGTTTTGGTCTGATTGGAGTTCTGACAACCCGGGCATTAATCGCGCTTTCCTAGATGGCACCAATGTTTCTCACATTATTACCAAGCCTCGCGTTTTTTGGCCTAATGGTATCACCATTGATTACCAAGCTGAGCGCATATACTGGGTGGATGCTAAGCTTGATTACATCGCCTCTGCAGAACTAGATGGAACTGTCATGCGTTACGTGATTCAAAACAGCGCCATTGTCCCTCATCCCTTCGCTGTTGCAGTTTACAAGGACTGGATTTACTGGGACGACTGGAACCAGAGGGGGATCTTCCTCGCCAACAAAAACGATGGCAGCGGTATACAGATGCTAGCCAGTGGACTGTCCAACATTATGGATTTAAAGGTTATTGGTCATGGATCGCAGACCGGTACAAATCCCTGTGTTTCTGGCAGTGTCAACGGGTGTACCCACCTATGCATGGGGCGTCCCAATAACGGCCGTACCTGCTTATGCCCAGATGGTTTTCGTGTTCAGAAACTTAGTGACAGTGAACGCTGTTTATGCAGCAATGGTCAGGAGATGTTTACCAATGGCACGTGTAGAGAAACCAATGACCACTGCAATGAGAGGCAGTTTGCTTGCAAAAATCACCTTTGTGTGCCCACCATCTGGCGCTGTGATGGCGACAATGATTGTGGGGACAATTCCGATGAGGAAAATTGTGACATTGCCTCCTGCGGCACCGCCCAGTTCAGCTGCCGCAATGGCAAGTGCATATTGCCCCATTGGCGTTGCGATTTTGATAACGATTGCGGGGATGGTTCAGATGAGGAAGGTTGCACCTACCCGGCGTGTGGAGTGGATCAGTTTCAATGCAAGAACAAGCGTTGCATCAACAGTCGCTGGCGATGCGATTTTGAAGATGACTGCAGGGATGGCTCTGACGAAGTTAATTGTGGCACTCCTGAAACTGCCTGCAAAACGAACGAATTTCTTTGCAACGCCACCAAGCAATGCCTACCGATATCGTGGCTCTGCGACAGTGACAGCGACTGCCCAGATGACAGCGATGAAGCGCATTGCAAAAACAGCACATGCCAGGCTTGGCAGTTCAAGTGTACGAATGGTGGATGTATCTACAAATTGTGGCAGTGCGACGGAGAAAACGATTGCCACGACGGATCTGACGAGCTCAATTGCAATAAGACAACTACCACTGTTGCACCAACCACCCGAAAAAGCGGACCGTGCACCCCTGGGATGCTTACTTGTAATAATGGAGCTTGTGTTGCATTCTGGTGGAAGTGTGATGGGGTGGACGACTGTGGGGATGGTTCAGACGAATTGGACTGCCCCAACAGAAGACTCACCACACCTAAGCCGCCACCAACACGGAAACCTGAAACTTCTTGTATCGAAAACCAATTTCGATGCTACGATGGTAAGGGACTTTCAAAATTTTAGTGCAGCAAAAACGAATTAGTCTGCTATGGTTTATTCTTTGACAAGTTAAGCCTATTCAATGGCTTGTGATATAGTAAATCATTGCTAGAGTATTTGGATCTACGCAATCTTGAATTCTATTATTAATTATATTCCTTTTATTCGGTTTAACTCATTGAAATTGATTTATTGAAATATTTGGGATAATTAATTATTATTACATTTTCTGATTGAATTTCTTAAGGAAAATGCATTTGGCTTTCATACGTGTGTGATGGCATGCCCGATTGCAACCTAGGAGAAGATGAGCGTAATTGTTCGTCATTCTGTGGTATTGGGCGTTTCCGCTGTCTGCATAGTGCCGGGTGCATTCCTGAGAGTAGGTTGTGTGACGGGACCAATGACTGTGTCGATTCAAGCGATGAGCAAGGCTGTCATGTTTCCTCAGGTAATACATTTTTTTTTAATTTGATTTTGTTTCAAGTGTGGCAGATCTTAGATTTGCTTCGTTTCAATGTAACTCGAATCATTGCTTTATATAGTTACTGAGACACCCACACTGATTTGCAAGCCGACTGAATTTACATGCAAAATTGGAGAGTGTGTGGATTTCTCTCGTAAATGTGATGGCCACTGGGATTGCTATGATGGAAGTGATGAGCAGGACTGTGGTAGGTTGCTGGTGATTGTATCTAATTACTCTTGTATTGCCGATATATTTGATACTTTTAAAACTGTATGCTTTCATATTTTTAATACTTCAGGTGAAAATTCACAGCACGTTGTTAAAGATGTCATAGTAGACTATAAATCTGTGACCAACACAAGTTTTGATATATCTTGGACTGCACCTGGTGACCAATCATTTGTGTATCTACCATCCTTCTGTGCCGAAGGTTCCAAAACCTGGGTCAACAACACTAAGTGGACGTCAGATACTAGCTACACCTTCAGGGGACTGGAACCATACACTGTCTACAATTTTACTGTCTATGTCAAGTTGGAAAGCTTACCTAATGCCTATCCAGCTCATTATTATTTTTCACAAAGAACTTTGTCAAATTGTATGAGCAGCTTTTTTTTCAATTATGCTTCCCAGCTTTCTATTACAGACGTACTTATCATTATGTTCTTATTGCAGATCCTACACCACCTCGTTCAATTAAATTGAGTCAGACGGTCAATCAGCAAGTGCTGGTTCAGTGGGAGCACCCTAGTGGCTCTCATAAAGACTTACTAGGCTATAATATTTTCATGATTCCTCCCTTGCCTTTCATGACATATCTGGTCAGTGATCCTAAATTAACAAGGTACACCTTGAATCATCACTTTCAACCTGGTGTCAATTACTCTTTTTGGGTGAGTACTTTAATGATTAGCATATACATGTATTTTAGGTAACTGAAGCACGAATTGCTTTGTGTACTACTGACATTGAAAATGCATGCATTCGTGTTTAAAGATTTGCAAAAATTGGTTCATTATAACTCCAGTCACCATTGAGATGTCGTTCCTTACAAAAAATGATGCAAATAGATATTTTGACCTGGTGGGTTATCATTGTTGCGCCTCATTTGGCTAAAGTTTATGAAAATATTTTCCTTTTAAATTCAATTTCTGATTCCACGCCTTAGATTTCTTAACTTGTTTGACATGTCATCATACATTTGATTGTAGAAATATTTTTCGTTATGCGTTACAGATGACGAGCATAGGTATTCTCGACGAAAGTCAACCATCACAAATTGCTACATTAGTGTTCAACCAAAACACCATCACAAAGGCGGTTTCAAATTTCGTTGTGGTGAATGCCTCTGAATATAGTATTCATGTACGTTGGAGTCCGTTGACTCCAGCCCCAGATGTCTACAAGCTCTTATTGGCATCATCAAATGCTTTTGTGCACTATCCGGAAGTATGGATCACAACTACTGTTTATACTGGTAAATTTACACCATAGTCCCATTCCTAGTGCTATTCTTGTCTTAAATCTGCTTTAATATATTTCTTTGGTCTGCAGCAAATAACCTATCCCCAGGAACACGATACACCTTCACAATAATGGGCGTCAAAAACAACACCGATGGTCCTTCGACACAGGTCGTCGGACACACGCAAGGTGACCCCTTGAAAGCCCCATCCTATGTCCAAGCGAAGCTGATAAAGGGCACACGTGTCAATGTCACATGGGGTCCGCCCCTGGATAAACGCATGCTGAAATGGGAATATTGCGTGTATTATGCTTTGAGTGGTTCTGAGCTTGAAAGGGCAGACTGTATGAAACGTACCACCAACACCAGCTACGTCGTAGAAGATTTGTATGCTTGCGAAAGTTATATTTTTGATGTGAGACTGGTGGGGCCAATTGGTCATGGTCCTTCTGAAGGATATGCAAACGAGCGAACCGAATATGATCATCGGGCAGCTCCCAAGAACTTGCATGCAGTTAAGTCGCCATACGCACCACTGCAAATGATCATCACTTGGAATGCCTCCTGCGAGAAAGTGGATGAGCCAATCGGATATGATGTAAGTCTTGTTTTACAGCTGTCATGTTTTCTTTAAGGTTTGCAATTCACTGATTATTTTTAAATTTTTTTTTCATTTATCAAAGTACCTAATCAGAGAAACTAAACTCAAAAAGGACTGGTGGTATGGACTAAGTCCAACTCAAGAAAGTGGCCTAATGAGGAATGTGACTGTACATTATGGTGGGCAATACATGATACAAGTAAAAGTAAGTTTGGCCTTTTTGTGCCTTTTCTCTATCCTTATACTATAGCAACTGCACTCTGTTCAATGTAAAATCTATTATGGGATTGAAGAGAATAACTTTCAGTTTAATGTTAAGTCTGAAATACTTTGTTAAGAATTATTCTTTACTCTGAAATCTTTCATAACATTGGCTAGGTGAAGTATGGTACTATTGTACTTAAATAGGAAAAAAATCTTTAATTCAAACAGCTGTTTTCTTGTTATTGTTCCTAGACAAAGTTCAATAATTCCCGAATAACGCCACCAGTATACTATAATGCGCCTGAAATTCCAGCACCGCATCAAGTTAAGATGGAAGAGGAAGCTGATGGTAGCATATTCATATATTGGGAAGACAGAGATTTGCCAACGGAAATTAAGAAGTATGTATACTGCAAATCCTTAACATTGAAATATTAGTTAGAAAAGATGCCACTATAGATCAGTTCCATGTATTTAAGGTATTTTTACTTTCTTAAGCTATTCATACGTTGTATACGTTTCACAAAATGGCAACAACATGTCAGACGCCATCAAATACATAACCAATGAGCGATCCTTGCACTTAACGGATATTCGAAGAGATCAGATTTATTCCTTGGTCGTTACCCTCAGAGATGAGTTGGGATATGAAAGCCCTGCATCTGAAGTAGTTGACGTTAAACGACTGAGTAAGTAATAGTGAAAGTAAGACTTTGCATATGGAATTTACCGTAAACTAGGAATTACTCTAGCTGGTTCATCAATATTGTTTTCCAGACTTCATAAAATGATCTGCTATTTCAACGTACACAGAAATTTAACAGTTTTATAAATCTTGCCCATTGTTGCTTCCTTACAGATGAACCCTCTGTTGTGATAACCACAAATAGCTTGGTGGGAATTGCCATTGGCATTGTCATGGTCATCATCGTTTTGGTGTTGGTGTTGTTGCTGTTTGTAGTGCGCCACCGTCGCATACAACGCAATTTCTTGTCGTTCGCAAACAGCCACTACGACACCCGATCTGGTGCAGCTACTTTCACGACGAATGACGAATTAGGTGAGTCGATTAAATTGAAGCCAATAACTTATCTGTTTACTTTCTGACATAAGACTCAAAAATGTTGTCCTTGTTTGCATTCATTCTGCCTTCGTTTCAGGAGATTTTATTGGTAAGTTTTGTGTACATTAGTTTTTTTGTGAAGCCCAATTGGCACACAGTTCTGTAGTGGTACCACAGGTTGCTTATACCTATGATACTGGCTGACAAAAGTGTATCACAAGCTGCAAATGCATTCATTAACATTTGCGACTTATTGATCGGTTATCCTCAGTGATCTCGGGTTTTCTGGGGAAATATGGAAGGAGTAACACAACGAAAATGCCAGTATTTCGTGTCTAATTTACCGCTCGCTGCTTTTTTTCTTTTCTAATGTTTTAGAAGAAGAAGATACCCCAATGATCCGTGGTTTCTCGGACGATGAGCCCCTTGTCATCGCGTAATTGGCTAAAAGCCTTCATTTTGAGATGTTTTATAAATTAAGTGATGTGGAATCTGTAAGTTATGACATGTTGCACAGTTGAATCGAGGGGATGTTTATACTTTTGTTCTAAGTTGTTTTTAGTTTTTTACACGTGAATCGTCATTTATAAAGACCATAATTGACTTTTAGGATATTAGGATTGTAGATCCTCAGCAAGGGTGTGCACCTGGTATAATAGAATGAACATCTAACAAAAATACTGGCGATCAGGCTTAGTTTGCAAAACATTTTATTACATAGATGATGTGTTAGTTATGTTTTCGGTTTACATATGTATAAATTTTGCATATAATTCAGTTCCTATTACACCAACATAGGCTACACCACATTGAGAAAAAAGCACCACTGGTATTGTTTTCATATTCTTGACAGTTAGCTGTAGTTCCACCTTCACATATTATCTAATAACTGATTTTAATGGTAAAATGTTGCATTTAGTAATAGGAAACAAGTACTTCAAGTTTGGTTGTGAAATTTTTTCTTCAAGGTTATTAAGTCTTCTCGCATGTGTGTATTAAAAATGTCTGCATCCTTGACAATCCCTGAAATACACATTACATATTCAACATTGAAGCAATCCTTTTCGACAAAATTTACTGCTACTTAGTACAGTGAGATTCACACAATGTTAACAGCAAGCATGTAAAAAAATGACTTTAGTTGGCTGTTTAGCAATAAGATTTCGAGTTGTTTAGCCATACTAACTGACATGCGAGTTTGGACTTTTAAAAAAAATATCCGTTTATGTAAAAACAGGGATTACATTAGATGTACATACATATATCATCCTGGTGTATATAAAATTGTTTCAAAAGGACAAATTGTCCTATAATATAAGTATCAGGTTTGCTAGCATAGATAAAAAACAAAAGAATAAATGATTTTCATACTAAATAACATACATTCTGCCTCCTCTCTCACTAACATACAACTGAGTTTTCTAGCCATTTCATTCATTGGCAATTAAATTGAACTGCCCAGCTAGGTCTAAATAAGTATACCAAAAATATTTATTAGTTTTCTTCGATAGTTTCAAGGCAGAACATCTTAATTGCCAAATAGGCGAAAGAAGATACATTTGACTTGAGGGATAACAATACAACCAGCTTTAGATTGAATAACTTTCTTGGAAATCTGCCTACGAGCAACAGCATTGCCCTGTCTGCATTTATTTAACAACTGGAAATCTCCAAAAATGTTAACAAACACTAAATGGAGTCAACTGCCAGTTACACTAAGGCCATGTGCTGTTAAACTTGAATAGCAAATAAAATTGGCATAACGAACGAAAACGTAGTGAACTACTAGTTTAATGGACAACACTGTGCTGCAACCGGCACATTGGTTTTGTTTTAATCATGTTATTTTTATTACGATCAACACAGCAGTGCTTTCGGCATTTTTTGTCTGGCCCCCTTCTTTTTTGGGCGAAAAAGCTAACACAATCAACATGGCTATGGCACTTTTGGATTGCACTGATCTAATGTTGAACCATCGGGACACATTGTCACCTGGTAGCATTTCAAAGACAAAACCACAGCCTTAAAAATACATATCTTTTGCGGCACGAGTATATTATTGCACTTTCATGGTCAATCAACAACTTTTTGCCAGTTTGACTGAACAGCGAGCGAATTTTTCCAACGTTTTAACCTCGTCTGTGAGTTTTTACTCCTCTGCTCACATTTCCATTTGAAATTCTCTGTATCCTTCTGCTCCAGTGAAAATCACATCCACCCAAATCCGCATCGCTTCGGCACTGGGGGCCATCAGGTAGAATGTCCGGTCCAAAGTTTTCACACAGAATGTTAGCTGTGGGTTGGGACTCTTGACTGAATGTAAATGGTCTACGTACACTTCTTCGATTGCCTGAAATTAACCAAGGTGTATGCTATCAGTATTAATGTTGATGGGTTGAAATTAGAAATGATGAAATTATCTGAACAGGAAAGATTTGAGCGAGAAAACTGATAGATGCCCATTGCATGATGCGAGGAATTTTAACTGCCAAATCTTGGACCAGCGGCTACTTACTTGAAAATACACTCCGCCTCTGGCTTTGTGTTCATGCTTGTCGAGATAGTAAACTAAGGCCCTCTTCGAACGGTCGAACACAAACCACCTCTTGTTCCATGTTTTAAATTTGCTGCCCATTTTATGCAGATATCCTTTGCAGGATACAGAACTCAGTTGAATTTGGGAACACTGCTCAATCTGGTGACCGGCAGTTTCGATATGCTGCTTCAGGTCGAAGTGCTCGCCCCTTACAGGCAGGTAGCGGGTTAGCGGTCGCTGAAATAACACAATTTATTTTCGAACAGTTAGCAACTTTGCGTCACCTAGAACTTTTGAAATCCATGTTACACGGCTTGCCTGCAGTCTGTGTTTCTCCCTCAACTTTACATCCATCCAATCGTCCTGGGACGAGCTGCCGGATAGTGGCCTCATATCGTCAGCAGCTTGCAGCAGTTTGTGCTCCCGCTGATGAACCTGAAAAATACAACAACGCTATCATGAACAAGGTCAGGAAACAGTACAATTTCACTTAAACTTTTATAACAGTATTGTTGTTTTAAGCCAAATTGTTGATTCTTCTCAGGTGAGCCGAAGCTTCGCGATACGGCGTTGGCCATCAGCTGATGTGTATGTAATTAATAAAGGAACGGAAAACTGGGACAATGAAAGTAAGCTCAGTATAATACAATTTACGTAATATTTCTCCAGTTTCTTGTTAACGCAGTGTTTGATGATAGAAACCATTATTGGATTATTCTGGCTAGTCATTTCTCGAAAGTTTTTTTCTTATACGTGGACTGGTGTAGATCAGCCATTGGGGAAAATTAACCAGGGCCTCACGAATAGCATTTGGCCAAACGTGCTTGCCTGCTTATTAGGAAATAATGCTGAGTTTGCTAACATTAGAGATGATCTTAGACATCGATGTGCATTACTCACGGCTCTGTTTAGGACAAATTTCGTTTTGGAACAGGTCTGTTGTAACATGTCAATATGTGTTATTTTGATAAAATAAGCAAGTGTTGTAATCAGTGGGCTGCTTTTGTTGACAACAAACCTTTAGAGTAAGCAAACGACATACCAAAAACGCGTGATGTTCGAGCCATGAGGTTGCAAACTGCATCCACAAAAATATTACGAGCATAAAGGAAGTTGATGGCTCTTAAAATGGACATGCAGAAAATATCCACAGAGGAAAAAACAACGAGATTCCCTAATTATACTGAACGTTACTGGGGATTTATTGTAAATGTTGCAGTCAATATCTGTGACAGTTTAATTTTAATCTTGCTGATATAGTCATAAAGAAAACACTTCCATAAGATAGTCTGTAAAATACTGTAGTGTATAGCCAAACAAATATCTACTTGTACAGAACTTGTATCAAGATCAAAAATGTCGCAATACTGGATAAAAATGATGAATTGTAACACATTTTTATTTGAAATAATGTGTTGGCTTATCCTCTCCCCCTCTCCATATGATTTCAAATTTGAACGTACATAGTACATCGCCATACGTTATTTTTTATGGTCTCATAAATAGTTTCATAAGTAGTGTCATAAAATTATGATTCTTAATTAAACCTTTCCACCTATCAAAGGCTACTTTGATTTCCTCTATGAGGTTAATTCCAAAGGGCAAGTTTACATGCTCTACTTTGCATCATAGGATAGGAAATCATTAGGTGACAATGCCGGGGAAATCTGTTAAAAACTGGCCAGTAATGGATATACAATGTACATGTATAAACGGCAAAAATTCCATGATCCTAACGTTAATTTCATGGTACTTGTCCATTAACGGAACTACATATTATGTTAGGTTAGGTTAGGTTAGGTTTGGTTAGGTTTGGTTAGGTTAGGTTATGTTAGGTAAGGTTAGGGTAGGTATAAACGCTCAAAAAACCTAACCAAACCTAACCTAACCTAACCTACCCTAACATAACAGGTAGTTCCGTTAATGGACAAGTACCAATTTCATTACTTTTCTATGACTTCCATGCGTAGTAGACACCCAGAAATACTAGCTATTTTTGAAAATACATATTTGAGAATTGTGCCCAAAGGACGAACAGGTGTAGCCTAAACACATCCAGGAAGTTGTTTCAAACGAGTTCGTTACAAATAGACGAAAGGAAAGTTTGCCTAATAATTTATGTAAGAAAGCAGGTGTGATTCGTTGCGAGAATCCGTAGCCAACCTTGATGTGAAGGATGTCTAAAAAACGATTTCTATGCAAGGTTGTTCTGTCAAATGAGACTGAGTATCACCATGGCACCCTCGCGCATACCACATGCTGCACTGTTAAACTTTATGCAATGTTTTTAAATATCTACACTTGTAATACATCAGATGAACAAACATTCTGCACTATCATCTTGCTATTATTGAATGTTATTATAATTGTCACGATAGCGGTGCGAAAGTAGCAGCTAATGCCAAGTATGATTGAATTGAGAGGTTTTGTAAGGGTCTTGCTGTCCAATCGTTGTAAAAAAATATCTTCCTGCTTATAATAGCTACAGGCAGGAAGATATTGTATTTAATTAAATACAGTGTTATCTTAGCTTCCCAAGGAGTTTTTTTAGAAGAAAAAAATGCCGATAAGAGCAAGGTGTTACATCCTCTGACAAGTGCCGATAAGAAAACTATTGACATAGGGAAGAAGTAAATATTGTAAATACTTTGTGACATAAAAATGCCCACCTTCTTGCACTATAAAATCTTGATAGAGAGAAAAGGGATTAGTTTTGGACTTTGTAGGAAAATGAAAGAATTTCCTCACAAGGATAGGACGATACCCAGTAGCACAGACTAAGTACAACATGACGTCAAAAAAACAAGCCACAAAAGGCCTGTGGAACGAATAATGATAGAAATGAATTTGAAACACATTTGTGAAATTGTGCTGCAGTTTTGCAAAACAATTCGCCTATGGTGTTCTCCCCTCTCATTATTCAGTACTTCATTACAATGAGCAAAATCTCATCGTTTCTGACCTTAATTTCTAAAAATAATTCGCCCAATTCGACAATTTTCGGTCAATGATGGCATCATCATTTTGAGGTTATGGAAATGTTGACAAATGCTGACTTAGCGATGACGTTGCAATTGAGCGCCCCCAATTTCATTTTATTTCACTTCGTTTTCATTTTCGGCGAAATTTTCATCCCGAATTCTCGTTTCTCAGATTTTAGCTCGCGCGCGAATTTTAAATGTAAACAACCACACTGCAGCCTTTCAAAAAAGAAACTTCACTTTCTCGTACAGTCGTACTCGAATCTCGATCAAGTACATGTGCACTAAAGGTTGCTGCAAAGGCCCTCCATAGAGTGCGCCACTAGACATCGAATCCATAGCTAAGACAGCTACAGTGTAAGTGTAGCTTTCAATCCTACCTGATAATGCATGTAGAGCGCACGTGGATCCCCGAACATGTTCGGGGTTGAAATAACGAAACTGTCAAAGCTGTTTTCCTAGATGCGAACTGTCCTGACACTGTCTCGCAACCACCTTAATTAATTGCAGCGAGCGTCTCCTATTCCTCCCCCTCTCTGTTTATCCAATAATCCGGTGAGCGGATATGGCCAGCACAATAGATCTGCCTAGCGGTTCCGAGAGCAATGATATGAAGGAAAGTCTATTTAGCGCTGGCAGGGAACGATTCGATGCATCACCACGATCACTAGGCCAAGGTTTGTCCACAATTGAGGGCTAAAAACGGCTCCGAAAATGCCGCTGGAGCAGATTGAAGGTGAGCGCTCGATAAAAGGATGCATGCAGTGCTCGGATACTATTGGGATGGGCTGAAAATTACACAAGCAATATATTTGTAGGCCTGACAGAATTTCGTTAGGGAAACTTCCTCGGGGCCATGGCCAAATCAGGTCCATTGGATTTACAAGTTCTTGACGCCATAACCCCCTACACTCTGATGTTCAATGTAAATTCAGTATATATATTACGTATACAATGTACAATGTACATGTAAACAATGCACGGAAGTTAATGTCATACACCTACATGTATAGTTATACCATAAACAGTTTTTAGGGGAGATTCTTCCATTAGAATGATTAGGTTATGTAGCATGCATACATAGGGCGCACTTCGACCTGGCTGACCCTTGTCAGCCAAATTTCAACATCAATCAATCCAAATCAATCATTTAAATTTTTGTGAACATCGCCCTTCCCCTCAGACGTAATGGACATGTAATATGTGCATGGCCTCCTTATACAGTGTACGCCGGCAAGCTGTATAGCAGTCAATAGGAACTTGCATGTAAAAGGGGTAAATTTTACAAATATTCAACATAAAAATTACTTTGGCGTGAAAAGGTTTCAAAAGCATTTTCAACCGATGCCACTAGATGGCGCCGCCCGAGGTCAAGTCCGCCATTTGCAATTACATGTACGCATGTAGTGAAATTCGGTTTTGTTTATTCTCGTTTTTAAACATGTCTGGAAAGCTGCTGCTCGACGCGTTCTAAGGTAATTTGACTTGCATCAACATGTTCATTGACAAATTATATTAAGCATCCTCGAGGCTCTGAAACTGAACATCAACCGTTGGAACCGTTTCAAAAACTTCGAAGATGGTTCCAAGATGTAATACATGTATATACTGCCTGCTAATCTGCATAAGTAACTGTAGCCATACTGTCTTCCGATACTGCGACTTGTTGTATAGTAATTGAGGTCTATGAGTCATTCAAATTGTTAACGGTTTGTGTTGAAAGTCAAATAAACACTGGCCACTGCGACTCCTTGACATAAAAAAACTGCGCTCATTTGCAAATATCCTAAAATATTTGCACAGTGATGACGAAACGTGTCAACGTCGAGGCACGTGGCCGACATGGCGACATGTTCTAAGGGGGATGCATAGTTCTTTGCTGAGCAGACGAAAATATCCTTATCTCCATGCTAACTATAGGCGCACTTTTCCAGTAGGTTTTTCAATTAAATTAACACGAATAACAACAAACTGAAT